>JABSTQ010004852.1:0-29616 GCA_013358835.2 Ixodes persulcatus | reverse complement strand
GACATAAAAACAAGAACTAGTAAATTTTTTATTCATAAGGCTGATATTGAGTAAAGTAGTTTCATTTTATTCGCAAGATTCTTCTATTCAAGGCAGTGCATATTGTCGCGCCCTCTTTTCATGCGGCATTTACTCCTCGCAGTATTTCTCGTTTAAATTGCTTTAGTTCTGCAGTGACTGCGTTAAATAAACCCAGTAAGATAAGTACAAAATCATTCACGTAAATAACAAAAAGCGTCCGAGACACCTGTTATGAGTTGTGAATGAAAACCATGAATGTCGTTCTTCCGCTCCCTATAATTCGCCTGCGGCGGTAGTGGCGTGGACGGCCACGTTTCAGTACTGCGAGTAGCGGCCGACGGTCGAACGCGCGCTCTCGTGAGCTGCACTGAGCTCGGCTATGCAACCTCCTTTGAGTTCGCCCGAACGGGCTCTGTGGCCGCTCCAGGCCAAGCGGCCAGGACTCGCACCGCCGCACCTCGCCGGGCCGCCGCGTGCGCTGCGCCGCCATGGAGAGCTAGGGTTCTCTGGTGGCGGCTTTTGGAACCAACGACGCACGGGAGCCAATGAGAGCCTCGTTCCTTGATGACGCGCGCCAGCCAATGGGAACTTAATTCATCAGGGATTTGGCTTCCCTTCGCCCCTTTTGGAGAGGTGAATTTAGCTGATGTTTTGCGTGGCTTATTGCGTGGCTTCAAAGCTTTGATGCTTCAGATCGCGGCTTCACTTCGCTCCTTTGGGACAGGGGGAATTTGCTGCCGTTTGGCGCGGCTGATGACTTCGGCTCGCTCTATGAGACAGTAAATGATTTCGCATTAAAACAGAGGGACTAAAAGGAATACTTATGCATTGAAGCGCAGAGTCTATAGATCGCGTTTCATCGTACTCTGTGAAACGCATAGTTTTGAAAGGAAAATCTAGATGGCGCTTCAAACGATGGGGGACGAACTGAAGGGAGCGAGAGGGTTCCCCCCCCCCCCCCCCTTCACTCCGCAAGACTTCAACAACTGAGGCAACCTAATTACGTTGACAGCTACTTTACTCCAACTCACCAACCTTGCAGTGTAGACAAAGGCCCGGGCACGAGCGCGTGGCTTTGCAAGGCGCCTCATATGCACGATTTCTCGTACAAACAAAAACATTCTCCTGAGCAAGGCTCACATGCTTGCGCCTTTCTGTTTACTGCATACGTTCGTGAGATGAATTATACACCGTATTCAACTTCTGAATGCGTTTATATATATATATATATATATATATATATATATATATAACACGAAACGTTTTTTCGGTTAGTTTCTGCGGATTTCGTGACCTGTGACCTGGTCTGGCCGTGGCCTGTCGTGAGTTCCGCCTGGCGTGAAGACCTGGCCGTGGCCTGGGACGTCACATAATTCAACGCGCGCAGAGTTGCATCATGGCACGTCACCGACCTTGACACCAATTCACTTTCTCTGCTAAATTTAGCGGGGAAGTTGAATGGGTGCTTAGGTCACGCGGCATCAGTGGCGTCAATTTCCCCGCTACATTTAACGGCAAAATTAACGTCCCGTGAAATACAAACCAATTCAGTTTCCCCACTAAATTTAGCGTAAATTGCTGGGCGATTGTGTTGCACACGTTTCACGTGTGCAACACAATCGCCCAGCAATTTACCACATTTTTTTTTATGGTCACAGAGAGCTTAAGAGACGGACGCATGGTATGTCACATGATGCTCACCCTTCCTACTTCGTGATTGGTCATTGGACGTTCCTCTGGACAAACTTATTGGCTGAGGAGCGAAAATGAACTGCTCAGGAACCGCCCCGCCCCGCGTTGCTCAAGTGGTCAGCGGCCATGACACCTGGACGCGTCTTCCTTTTGACCAGGAAATGGGGGCCGAGGTCGCGGCCAGGGCCGGAATCGGGGCCAGAGCCAGCGCCAGCAGGCTGCGCCGGCGGCAGCCCCCGCGGCCAACAGGCCGGCGTCCGACTGCACGCTGTCCACGGGTGAGCCCGGTATCTGCCAGCCCCTGAGCCACTGCGTATTCCAGTTCAACGCCATCGAGGACCTGGCGCTGTCCAAGTGCGGCGCCACGACCAAAGTTTGCTGCCCGCTGAACACGCCGACTGCCACCGGAACACGTAAGCGGCACTTCACTAACGAATTAAATTGGCTATTTGAATTCTCTTCCTCTGAGCTGTATGCCACAAAATTTAAAGCACCCCTACCCCCAACCCCCACAAAAAAAAAGAATTGTTAGGGTGAAGGAATAAAAACATTGTTTTTTATTCCTTCATTGTGGTTGGGCGTTAATTGAGGATTTTGCGGTGGTCTCACTGAAGATGCACAATAGGATAGCTCAAGGTGGCTCATATAGCGAGGGTTCTGGTCTAGGTTTCGTGCTCATTGCTTCGAGAAATTTGGCGCTTGTGCAGGTTGAAAGCCGTGTCTACCAACAACGCGGTTGTGCGTGTTAAATAGACCCACGTTTCATTTCTGATAGCTAAATTGCAGTGTCGCTTATCAAAAATGTTGTGTTCTTTGGGGATATTGTATACACCTACTAATGAACTACCTTTCTAGAGGGTAGCTTTCAAAATGAACCAAGAATTTAAACGAGACACCTTACAGGTGGTGGTTTTCGCGTGACTGAGCATATCTGTTTCTCGTTCCTATAGAAACAAGGAACAGACACGTTCAGTCAGTTCAAAAAAAAACAACGCAAAAAAATGTTTATTTTTTTTTTTTTACGTCGAAAGCTTCTTTATTAACTTTAATGGTATAAATTATTGACCATCCGATTTGCCCGATCTTTACCTTCTGCGTGAACAGCACGAACAAGACATTGTATTCATGGTCTACAGAAAACAGGTACTCGTGCCCGTTGCCTTGAAGAAACTGTCGTAAACCACTCCAACTTAGATCGAAAATAGTTGGCCCTTCTTTTGTGCGCAGTTGACTTCAGCCGCCCGGTGACGGTGACGGCGAGGAGGGTGTCGATCCCCAAGATCAGCAAGGACGACCTGGACATCGCCGGCAGAGCCAGTCTCAGCATCGTCCGCGGAATTGAAGACGCCGAGAGGACCCTTCTTAACGATGGTGAGTCGTGCGGAGTTATTGTCAAAACTTAGAGAGCCCTATCAAGTATAACAAAACCAGGGCGAAATTAGAACAACTTTACCACATCTTTTTTCCTTTTAATAAGCCTTTCTTTTAGAGCAATGTACCGTGCTGACCAAACTTAGCTCGAACACAAGAACTGCGTCTTATCTCATGGCAGCGCTGTCCTGGAAGTAGCCGAAGAACTGCTTAATGTCGTTAATTACGTGTCGCTCAATCGAACAGTCCCAGCAGGGGACGCCGCGAAATCGCTGCTGGGCCGGGGACAACACAGCCATTTCGCCTGCGAGGCGATCTACGCATTAAATTCTCGCTGATTGAATCATCTAATCACACTGATTCGACAGTCACTCATGCATCCTCGTGCGCGGCGAAGTTGCTGTCGTGTCCACGGTCCAGCGAGCGGCCTCGCCTGCTCGGACTGTTCCATGGAGCGCTTCGTTGTAGAGTAGTTTTCCAGGCGCGGCCACCACGGGATAGCTTTCCCACGATAGGGCACCATTCGCGTGTTCCAGATAAGTTAGGTGGGCGCTGCATAACACATTAACGATCGATGCAAATAGCGATGGCTGGTGCGGTTCGCTCAGCATGGTAGACCGCGTGGGGAGCGCTTTGGGAGCGCGGCTTCTTGTACGCTTCACCATTCCATGCAGCCTTGTGGATGGTATGAAAGAAAACGCATGGCCCTAAGAAAATGTTTTTGTGTAGAAAGTGTTTACGGCAATAGAGTATTTTCCACAGTTACGTTTACCTACATACATTTTCGTAGCACCGCGGGCAAGTTGAAGGATATAATAAGGTGACCGATTGCACGCATGCTGTGTCACTTATTTTCAGTATTTCATGCCGAGGACGTAGCATACTGCGTTGAAAGACAGTGAACGTCGGGGTGCACTCCAGCAGATAAAGATTACGATCTATACGTAAACATTGACTAGTTCAGGAACCGAAGGCTGAAATCTCAGAAGTGGCAAACGTTGTCAGTGGAAACGGCATTGTTCCATGCACGCGTGCTTGGAGCGTCCTGAAGTGCGAGAAACATTTGAGCGCTAGGAGTATGTCGTGAGCTCCGAAAGCTCCGACAGGCAAATATTTCCCTTCCCGCTTGTCGCCCCTTTCCCGAACATAAAATTGCCCAAACAGATCTCTTCGGGTTCAATTCCTAATTTTTTCAGTTATAAGCATGAAAAAAAAAAGAGAAATCAATGCCAGCTAACAAAAAAAAGTAGCACTAAAGCCGCAGTCAGGCGGATCGTGTATCATACAAAAGGCGCTTCTAGCTGCAGGCATGATGGCAGAAGTAAATGCGGACACGTTTCAAAGATGTCCAAAGCATGTCTGATTCACACACATATGTTCAAAGTTGTGTGCAGAGAGTTTGTGTATAACCTATGTGACAGAATAGTCAGAAAAAGAAACAAGAACGCCTCGGACAGTGTTTGCGGGCTGTCTTTCCTATTATATATTGGCAGTATGACCGCGGCTTTAGATTGCGAAAGGCCTTGTTTTTTTAAAATAGTTATCCCACTTTTGTTACGCGCAAACATTGCTGGAAATTTTCCTTTTGTATTCGTCAAACGTACACCCGCATTCGACAACAACGAACATGCTATAACGAGTGCCCAATCTCTCGAAATGAATTAAATCAAATCGGAAAGGCGGAAGTCGCCTGACTTAAGTCAGTCCTCAGCAATGATTCCTTCCTTTTACTTGACGGAAACTGAACACTATTTAACTGCAATCGTCTTGTATTTCACGACTTGCTAAACTGACTGTTGAGGTCACAAGATTGGTGTTCCGTGTTTTCTGAAGAAAAAGTAATATACGATATTCTCAGTTACTGCGTAAAAGCTGGACTTCATGAAGCGAATATAGTGCGAATAAGCGACGAACTTCGCCCGGAGGCGTTCACCTTGTATGGGGAGTCGGAACAGTGGCGGTTGCACCCCAAACAAAGAGAGCGTGCTGCCAAACGTGATGCGCCGTTCTTGTTGATTTTTTTTTTTTTTGCAGCACATTTGTTGCATGGAGTTAGTGCGCGTATTCTCCACCTTCCCGGGGAATAGACTACTTCCGAAAATCCCTGCACGCGACACTGCGCGCATTAATTACATTATGGGACCTATTTGGTCACGGAGAGGAGTAGAAAGGTTTCGGTTTCGATTGCCCCGTTGACGAAGTCGCACATCTCAGCATTGCACGAGAACAAAGTCGGCGCTCGCTTGCATCGCACCCATTCATCTTCCCGAGAGCCCCCGTGGTAACACGGACCTCCAGCGGCCGTAAACGTAGCGAGGAGTACGGCCGGCCGCGTCGCATACTTTTCTGGCGGCCTGGCCACCACTCCAGAATGCAGTATAACCCTCCCGGCTCATGGATTATTTAAGAAGCCTACGACTTTGAGGAGACGATGGAATAGGGTGACCGTCCCACTTCTTCTTTCATATACTATCACGGTCCTGTGCTTACCTGACCACAAACTCTGGCACGCCGGGAGCCCAGAAAAACGTGCCCCAGCATTCTATCCGTATTGGCAGGCAACACGTATACAGTATTATAAATTTAAAGGAAGTCACGAAGTCGAAAATGAAAGCACCGTATTTGATCGCGACGGGAAGCGGGAAGGATGTCGGGAAGCGAGGTTGGCAAATAAAACCGAAACTGTGACCAATGGGTTCCCAAGATGCTTTGCGCGGCGGGCTCGGAGCACGTGGAGCGGAAGCTCGCGCTGCAGAACCCAGGAATACTTAAAGCCCCTTCAAGTTTCAAAAGTAACGCAAGGTGCGTCGATGCACGAGACACGTACAACCGTGCAGCTCTTGGGAAGTTCATGGCGGCACAGCGCAGCACTCAGCTAGATTTCAGACGCCATGTTCTTCGCAGAAGTGGCGCGCGGCACGTGTCTCGAGCATTTCCACAACAATGAATGCATCACTGTAAAAAATGGACCGTAAAATTTACGGTCAAATACCAGGCAGCTGATGCTGCCAAACTTGTACAGTAAAAATAACGGTGCACTGTAAATCTGGTTTACGATAAGTTTAAACGGCGACCGTAGAAATCTACGGTCGCCGTTTAAACTTACGGTAAACCAGATTTACAGCGCACCGTTCTTTTTACGGTGCAATTTAAACGGCGACCGTAGATTTCTACGGTCACCGTTTAAATTTATCGTAAACCAGATTTACAGTGCACCGTTATTTTTACTGTATAATTTTGGCAGCATTAGCTGCCTGGTATTTGACCGTAAATTTTACGGTCCATTTTTATGCGACCGTAATACGTTGGAAACTATCTTACTGGACCACACCATTATAGTCATTTGAATCCGCGTAAACCATACAGCGTAAAAAAAAAAGCTCGGCGGAGTATTTTGGGGTTGTTGTGTTGCACTATTCAACTGTCTTTAATTGCGCATATCTAGAGTGAATAAGCAGTCATGCACAGACAATTTTGTCTGCGGCGAGGTCGGCTGCTCTAGCAGCACTCGATGCATTAATATTTCTGACCCGTGCTGTCAAAGGAAAGTAAAAGATGTTATATTTATTTGCATTTCCATTTATATTCCGACATGTCGTCGATTCACTGAAGAACCTTCACGTTTACGTATGTTTTCTCATGTTTTATTTGGGTTCCTCGTTCAGGGTTGATCCCAACATCTGTAAGAACAGATTTACGAAGTAGTTTGTTTACTACCGCAGCTCATAATACGCCAGTTAAAAAATAATTAGACAATAAATACCTAAATTGGCCAGTGACTAAAGCTTTTGAAGCACTGATCTTTCGAATAAGCCCAAGTAGCCTAGCACCCAGTATTGTAGGTTAATAATACTCCCCCATATGAACTTCTAAATTCACATACATTTTTTTTACCAATCTCACACCAGGTTAAGGACCGATCAGCCATTCACCTAATTACATATTTTGATGAGTTTTAAAATGCAAATAAAGAACGAAAGGGAATATCTGCCAGTTCTCAACTCTCAACGCAACACATTATACATTATATCATTATAATTTTAAACAGTAAAATAGATCATTAATATTTTTTTCTCGCTCTACACTAATAAATTGCTCTAAAATTAGTTGTCTTTATGTTAAGCAATTTCCACATCTTTGAATGGACACACTGCTAATATTACGTAACAAATATTTAATTGAACCACTTTTAGCAAGACCTCCACATCTTCGGGATATTGAAAATGTTAAAGTTCAGAAAATATATCCCTACTGGATCTAAAGCTGCAACAGCAGCCCTTGGAACTGATTTATCTTTTTGTTTCGTAAAAATTGAAAGTGGAAAGAAAAGCCTCGTTATTTTGAATACACATTATAAGTCTTTTTGAACGAAGACTATAGTCGCCGGTGGCGTCGTGAGGCAGGTACCTAAGTTATAAAGGAGTCAATGCTATGAAGAGCTAATTATATTTGAATTTTAAACGAAAAGTACCACACATTAAAAATATCGTTTGGTAGCGTGTATTCGTACACTATCAAATATATGTCAGTAAGCGAAGGACAGGGAACACGAAATAAAATGATCAGACTTGCTTTTTATTCTATACTATCTCACCCTAGCATGGCTCTAGCATTGACAATAACTTTCGCAGCACAAGTTTTGATGCAAGCAATGGACATTCTAAAACAAGGAGCTCACGTCTGGAACAATTGCTGAAATGTATGTGAGATGAGATGAAATATACAAACGAACAAAAACACACCAAATGATGCCAAGAAGCACAAATGAGCTCAATACCTTTGAATAAACTCCAAGGTGGTTCAATCTCTTCTGTGTACGCAATCTTGAAAACATAGTACGCGCTGAATAATACAGCCAGTGCGTGGTCGAACATGTGAATTCCGTCCATCACAGTTATTCCATCAATGAAGATTGAGTGCATGCTGGCTGAGCAGATGCTTTCCCCTAGAAAAGAAAGTAATGATAAAACAAAAGGCGGGAAGGTAGATATAAGATGTAGTAAATTGCAGAACTATAACTGTAGTTCAAAATCATTATAAAATTATAGGCAATATTGATGACTTAGGGTTCGGAAAGTAATCAGTGAATGCTCACCATGAACTACAATGCTTGGGGAGATGGGTGGTGCATCTTGATTCATGTCAGTTACTGATTGGCCTTAGTGGCAGGCCCATCACAGAATTCCTCCAAAAGACCGGGTAAGTGGGATTCGTTTTGAGGCTCGGTAAATACCTGGCCCAGATTTGTTTTCTAGGGAGTATTTTAGTGTCTCTTTAACGGGGACATGCGGCGCAAACCGGTCCTTTTGGCCACGACTACGTCCCATGTACATACTCACTGTTTCCACATAAGTGCTTCCTCAAATATGCAGACCTCATCTGTTCTGGAAGAAAGATGGTAGCATTCAGGTACATAACGTTGTACTCAATGTCACGCATAACTGGGGTAGCCTCGACTGAACCAAGCACGTTTTGAAGGCTTTCAGCAAGTTTCCCGAACATGCGTTGTTTTACAAGAGATGCCGACGTTGAAATTCATAAATGGTTTTTTAAACGGTTGATACCGGCATAAGAAGCTTTCCGTTCAACTTCAAATAATAATAAAAAAAAACAAGATTCTATTTTACGTTTTTTTTCTTTTTTTTCTTCCGCAGAGAGACATTCACACGTCGTAGTTATCATCAGGGGAATGCATCACGTTAACAGCACCGTCTTCATTAGAATCCGCACTAGTCGACCGAGTCGAAGGGTCCTCAACCTGAAGCGGGGCTGCAGGCGATGCGCCGTACCCAATAAACCCGTCCCTCGTAAATGCGCCCAGTTCAAATGTGCCGTGAACTATGATTTCACACCGAATACCTTCTGACAGTTGGAGCACGTACACGAACCCAAAATACCGTCAGTGATGTGGCCTTTTAGATGTTTTAGCAAAGCCTCCCTTGTGCGGCACTCCTCTAAACATGCTGACAAAGTGCACTGAAAGCTTTCCAAAATCCTCGAAGCAAACCGAACTTACCCTTAGGCGTTCGAATGCCTATGTCTTCTCAGAATATGACACCTGAGAGCATCACACGTAACAAACTGGCGACAGCATCCTTCGTCCACACACGAAATATTTCGAGAACTGAAAACGTGCTCCTCGAATTGCGCAACCAGCAGCGTGCTTGAACAGAAACTACAAATTCTGCAAGTAAACATCTTATTAGGGTGTTGTATAGATGCCACCAACACACTATCCTTGTCAAGCAGGCAACAGATTGATAATGAAATACCTGTCTCGAGTATCCAGTTGCCTTCCGCTCCAAATTTTCAGGTGCACAAAAAGCCGGGAATGCCACGAACGAACGAGGACAAAATGGCGCGGAAACGGGCGGGAAAATGAACCGAACGTCCGCTTCTTCCACTTCTTCCCGCGTTGTCGCGTTGTTGGCGTTGTCCCAACCAAGGGCGCTTTCCTCCGCGAATCTCGCCCGTCGCATTGTTGCTCTATTGTTGGCTCTTAGCTGTTTTTTTTTTCTTCTTTTTTTCTTGGCTGGCGCGGCGTCGCATGTTGAAAGGAAGAACAAAGAAAGGAGGTGAAGGGGTGAGAGGAGCCTCTCTGGGTTCCCGCAGCACCCGTCGCTGCTTCCAAAGGTCAAGCGTGGTGACCAATTAGCGATGCGCGTCTTTTCTTTCTGTTTTCTTGCTCCAAGGAGTTTTGCGTTTCCCTCTCGCTCTTTTTTGCTCGTTTACGGTGCATTTGAGGTAATTCCTTTTCACGGCGTACTCACAGTTTTTATTAGCGTATACCGCCGTAAATTTAACGGTTATTTTTTACAGTGTGGCGCCACTTTTCCCAGGATAGAGGGGCTTTAGGAATACTTGGTTCAATGTCCACCCCTGCCCGTTTCGAATTAAGGCCCCTACGCACATTCGCGTTTCACAGCGTTTGAGTGCGTTTGACTGCGTTGCGTCGCGAAACGAAAGCGAGTCATCGGCACTTATGTGCTTCATATGAAGCGTAGAATCCAAATAGAGGAATAGCTTGGCACGCGACATAAGAAGCAGGGATGTCATGGTTTCTCGCAGCCGCAACGCAGTCAAACGCACTCAAACGCTCTCAAACGTTAATGTGCGTAGGGGCCTTTAGACATGTATCGCACCGGCGCACCGTGGTGTATCACTACTGCGTGTGTCGCATGCTAAAGACCACAGTCTAGCGGTTGTGCCGCACTGGGTAGTTTTCACATCTACGGCGAGCACCAATGTCGCCATACCCTGGCAGATCCTAACATCACACTGTCTAAACATCTAACGACAAACTTTTTTTTTTTTACTTTCCCATTTTTGTTTTATTTCCCGGCTAATGTGAGTTGGTGTCTTTCGCAGGCAAGTTCGCGAAAAAACGAACAACGGCGTCGCTGCACGCCGCCTTCTTCGGGTCCAAGCCCATCGTGCAGTCTCTCGGAAGGGACGGCCTCATCGGACTGGAAGCCACCAGGGAACTGGCAAGAAAGTAAGACCATGTCATTATCTCGAACGTGCTACTCAGAGCCACCAAATATGCTATGATTAGAGTATCAGCACTCCAATCTTTAATTTTGTCGTTTGCGCTGCCATTTTGCCACTTACCAGTGTCTTTCGCGATTTGAGAGGCTTTGTAGAATAAAGGAGGCTATGCTCAAACACGAGCATCATGCACGCGAGGGTTACTTTGGCCCTTTGGCAAGCTTGCAATCACTCGTGCTTACTTTACGAGCACCGAACGACTAAACGCCTGCCAAAGGTACCATCGCGAGCATGCTGCATGGGTTTGAGGCTTGTCGCTGTCTTTTGTCTCTGCCTGTCGCTCTAGTGGGACACGGGCATTAGCAGAAAGCAGGCGTAACCGACGATAGTTACGATTCATGAATGCAACTTCCTGAGCCGGAAAGCTCGGTGCCTGCACATACAAAGCTCAAACTTTCACCGGATGTGGACTGAGCAGGTCAGTTTTTCCGAGTAAAATTTCAAGGCGTAGTTCTCTTCCTGTAAAAAACAAAGAAATAAAAAAAAAAAAACTGACCAATGTCGAGGTTAGGCGTATTGGCAGACGACAAAGTTAGCGACTATATTTACTTGTGGCGCCGTCTCTCGTTAGGCGCAGCGAACAGACAACAGAGTGCGTCGTCTGCTCGCGGCTCCTTTCGAGAGATGGCGCTACAAGTAAATAGCGTCGCTAACTCGGTCTGCGAGCGCGCGCAACCTTGACTTAGGGATGTCTTTTGCTGTAACTATTTACAGGAAGAAAACTGCGCCTTGAAATTTCACACGGCAAGACTGACCGGCCCAGTGCACATTCCGTGAAAGTTCGAGCTTTCCATACGCAGGCGCCGTTTTTTTCCGGCTCGTTTTACAGCAGAAAAACCGCATAAGCTTTTTTTGTAGTAGTAACTATAACGTCGGACTAAAAGCACGAATTTAAACTTCTATTGTTTCCGTCAAAACGTTTATTCCTCACACACTAAACAAAAAGACTGTCAGCTCAATTTCCTACAGAACACAAAGGCAGCCAATCACGGCAAACAAAGGAGAGGTCCTGGCGAATGAACGAGCTCAGAATACGATTCTATCTTAACAACGCGGTATTCCCAGAGGCAATGAGCGAGTCGAGCGTCGTGCTCAGCGTCCCTGAGCACATCATATTTCTGCTAGTTTAATCGTATTATCTGCATCGTAATTCGCTGGAATACTCCTATTCTTCGCCATGATTAGCTAAAATCTCCGCGTTCTACAAAAAAAAAATAACTAGGGTACTTTTTTTTTACACCGCGCTCACACTGCTCATGCATCATCCAAAAGACAGTCTGAAGACACAGATACTTCCGTCATCGTGCCTGCAACGAACAACATGTCCTTTGTATGCTGTATGAGCAGTAAAGCTTTGGAGTGCCGGAAGAAGAAAAAAAAAAACACGGCATGCGTCGCGATTTTGGCGGTGCCTCGAAGGAAACAGTGGCCAACCAGTATGAGTGCACCCCCTCGTTGCAGGTTCAACCTGGACTCGACGCAGGGCCGCGATGGCCTGCAGCGCTTCAACATCCAGAACACGGTGATCTCGGACGCCTGCCCTCCCGTGCCGCGCTGCCCCTCGACCAAGTACCGGTCCCCCGACGGACGCTGCAACAACCTCCAGAACAGGGAGTGGGGAAAGTCCCTCACCGCCTTCGAGAGGTTCATGCCGCCCAATTACGCCGACGGTAAACCTGGACCTTTTTTTCTTTTCTTTTTTTTTTTTGGGGGGGGGGGGGGGGGTTCTTGATTTTGTCCACGCGGGCTTTGTTTAGTAAGACCGATTTATCGGCGCCAGCTTCTCTGTACATCAAGCTGACCTAGTAACTCCGGGAACAAGGGGAAGAAGGGACAAACGAACACAGCACGAAAACATTTACATCTTGACTGTATTACAAAAATAAAAAGAGAACCTTTCGAAAATATATAATACGTAGGTTCTTTTTTCGGTGTTACGTCAGCTTTTGGAAGTAATGAAAAGAGTGAAAGTCAAAAGAGGGAAAAACAAAAACGTAGGAATAAAAAGGCTACAAAATAAAGAGTTAGTAGATAAAAGTGCAACACTTGGTTGTCAAGATTTTTATTATCGAGACCAGTTATTTGAATCGCTTCCACAAGGGCTTTAGCTAGGAGACTATGGGCATCCAGATGGTGATTTCTACGGGCGAAACAGTTTCATTCCTATAAAAGTTTTTTTTTTTTCTCGATAATATATGCGCTAATTGCGGCCTCGTTTTAGAGTCCCACAGTGCTCTACTTTTTACTGCTTAGTCGTACGACGACCATGTTTCTTGAAAATAAAACAAAAAAAAGGATGACGAGCCAGCTGCCTACGGCTTGTAATGCATGCTCCACGATCCTTTGACGGGACTCAGACCGCTCGCAGTAAGAAATAAACGAATGTTATTAGACAAAACTAATTTGATACATTATACACCGCCTTGCATAAACATAGTTATGCTCCTGCCCTGCACCTGGCGCGCGGCAGCAAGGTGAACAGTAATATATGAGGCAAAATGAAAATACTCACGAAAAATCACGAATAGCCATATCTGCACTTCCAATGAACTGCACCAGCCGTTAGACGTATCAAAATAAAAATAAATCTGAAAATATCTCCCGAGGAGCGACTGCTCAGATAGCTTAGAACACCAGTGAACTCAATATTTCTCAAACAATTCTTGTACGCAAACCCTCTAGACACTAATAAACATTTTGCGGCCATTAAAAAAAGTCTATCACATGCAACTATAATCACATTAACTTAAAGACTGAATAGTCTCTTCTGAAGTGACATTACCCATAGAATTACAAAAATCGAATGTAAGTCTCTCGTAAAATTGAAAAAAACAATTAATAAAACACGCAGATCACATTAATTTCAATGTAGCAATGCACCAAACGTAACTGTCTCTTTTGTGACACGATGGATTTTTTTCTTGTGGTGTGAATTTACGGTTTTGGAGCGCAAGTGCACAGAGGAAGTACTAGTGAGTTTAGTGTTGCGCACACGAGCAAACGCAAGCACTGTGCGTTTACGTTAGCGTTGCGTGTTCCATACTGCGCGTGCGCGGGAACCTAAACTGTGCCTTGGAATGGCGCCTGGCGAGGACGCAGCGTAGAGCACGCAACACTAACGCAAACGCACCGTGCTTGCGTTTGCTCATACGCAATACTTAAGCTATCAGCTATCGTGGACAGTGTCAGCTGTGACAGCGTTTCATATTTCTTTGATATACTACCTAACATTTTTTGAAGACGCTCTTATCTAGGCTTTGGAGGGAACGGAAAGCTTAGACATCATTCTACTATCTCTCCGAGAAGTTCAGAGATAATGAACATTATCCAGTAAGCCTCTGGGCATGCGTCCACTCCGTCTCCTGACCCTTGCTTTCCACTGTCACATTTTCGGAGGGCACCGTCCCGCACGACCAGCATTGTCGGCACCTACCTCTGCGCGTATGTCGTCTTTTTTTAGCGAGTTTCTTTTTAGCGTCGCTGGTATAGGGCATAAAATTAAATTAAAACCGATACAACGACACGATATCAATGGGTTCTGACGGGCAGTGGCACGTTGGGCTGCTCTTTATTTGCAGTTGGCAGGATCCCCTCCACACGGGACGTTCGTGACTCGAAGAAGATCCATTAAGCTTGTAAAAAGTACAAACGTTTTTGTTGTTTTTTTCTTGAAGGGGAGTATATTATTTGTTTGAAAAATGAAGATATTACGATCGTTTTTTTTTTCTCCTTTTGTACGAGAAGGCACTTTTTGGGTTAGGCAGTTGAGACCCGTGCATGTGGTGTTTCTGTTTTTTCTAAAGCCTCGAGGGTTCAATATGTTTGAGTGAAAGTCCCTTCTGCGAGCAGTGTCAGATTGCGATATCATTATCACGTTTTACCTCAGCCTGTTTTTACAAGCGGTCACGGTTTTGGTGTTTTGTTTTAAGCAAAAAAGCGATGATATTACGAACTTTTAGTGGATTTGCGTTTCTACTGCAGCTTCACAAACTAATCTCTATCTAGGTTATATTAAAAAAAAAAAATTACTCACGCACTCAGGCAGAAACCTAATAAAAGCAGGAAAAACGTTAGGTGCTAAAACGATCAATCAATTTTCATACACACAATATTATTTTTTTACTGTTTACGTCGCGTTCTATATGAAAATAACGAGATAATAAGCCGCGGGAAACTAAAGATATCAAACAATACTACCGCCATAGAGACCAGAGATGCAGACGTAACTTCAGTACTCATTCCGAGTGGTGCTCGATAAAGCAACTGTCTCTTTGAAACTGTCTCTAGTTCGATAGTTGCTTTAAGGGAGGGGGGGGGGGGGGGGGGGCTGCGTGTCGAGGAAGCGAGCATCTTATTGTGGCATCCAATCAGACTCAGTCGATAAGAAGAACGAATCAGCGAGCAACAAGCTTGAAGATATCGAGTCCGTCTTTCGAAAGCTGCGAATAACTATACTCCAACTGCGGTGGCGCTGCTGTCGGCACTGATCCTGCGCAGACGCTTCGCTTCACGGGAACCTGGTTTCTGCGCACCGGCAATCCCCGCCGCTGATGTGGGAAAACGCTGACTTGCTGGTAAAACGGGACTCTAATAATGACTACAAATGACGTCCTCCGTCCCTCGTGCAGGCCTGACCCTGCCCCGAGTGAGCTTGGACGGCAACCCGCTGCCCAACCCCCGCACCATCTCGGTGGCCGCCGATCCCGACGGAGACTTCCCCAACGAGCGGAACACGCTGATGCTCATGCAGTTCGCTCAGTTCGTCGACCACGACCTCACGCTCACCGGAGTCACCAGATGTGAGTACCCTTCGGTCAAACCGTCACCTAGAATCATCGAAGCCCGTGAACTACAATTTCGAAGTCTTCACGGTGAGATCGAGCGAAGACACGAGTTCCGCGTCAGCGTTCGGCTGGGCCTCGTGTCGAATCAGCACGTCGAACGACGCTCGGCATCGACATCGGGTCCAATATCTGAGCTGGCGCCATCCGTCTTTCATGACGTGTCGTGGAAGAAGAGAGGACGATCGCGGGCCTCGATTATTTTGTGTCGGCTCAGTTCGCGTCAGATAATTTTTGAGAAAACAAATTCTTAACAAAGGGGGACCCTCAAGTGAATCGTTCGTCCGCATTTGAGTATTTATGCTAATTATTCTCAATTTTGTTAACCCGGCAACACTTCGTTTCACCTTTATTCCAGACACACCCGAAGCTACGAGCTGATGGGACCATATTGTTATATCGTTGCTGAATCATTCATAAACAGAAAAGGCCCAGCGACTTGTGCTTTTGACGCCGCTTGATTGATCTCATATAGCTCGTACGTCGGCTGCGCCTGGACGTGGCCTGAAACGAAGCATATTCGCGACTCCAGCAAAACGGACGCCACCAAGCGGGAAAACCGGGAACCAGCCGGTCCAGGTCGCTCCGCGCCCCTCCGCGTCTCTGGCGGCTTTCGCGGACACGTGTTGTCGGCGCGGTGGCGAACAATGTAATTTGACGAAGGTCCGAAAATTTATTTAATTTGCCCGAGTGTTCATTAGTGTGGTGAAGCTTCAGTAGATTGTTTCCTTCCATCACGTGTTTGAAAGCCCGTTCACTCCATCCACAACTCACTGTCGCGGGCTTTCGATTTCTTAGATGGGGAGGAATCACGGAAAAACGTTTTGATTTCTTGTCTGTCTCGAATCACATTCAAAGTGACGACTACTTGGTAACTGATAAGTGGTTTCTTTATAAGGATGTAGAACAGTGGACTGAGGACGACAGACGAGGTGTTTCACTGGAGGGAACACTAATATTGAAGTCAAGTGAATAGGAAGGTTCGATAGCTGTTTTTCCTGAGTTTGGTTGTGTTCGATTAGCTTCAAGTTTGAGCCACCCACGCCGGTCGGTGCGTTGGCTATTCATCTTGGCTGCTTTTCGCCGGAAAAGCCTGTGGACCACACTGAAGGAGTTGTTCTGATTTCGCAATTACTTGGTTCAGGAAAACCTGCTTGCTGCATATGATTAATGAGGGAAATTATCTGCTTTCAAAAGGTGGGGGACGCGTCTCACAAAGTTAGAAGCCGTCACGGCATTATGATCTATCGCGCTTCCAATATTTATATATCCCCGTCGAAGCCAGCAGCAATATACGTCTACATTGCTCAGGTTGACCGGCCCCAAAAAATACTAATTTTCTTCGTTCAGGATTTGAAGTCAAGTTCAATGCAGAGAGGTTCTGCGTGAATCTCCGATGAAGACCCTCTTCAGTTTGGCCGCACTCGTCTCCGTGCTACCGGCTACAACCATTTGGCTAAGTTTAAGTAGTATCTCTGTCTGTCAAATATACTTTTATTTAGCAGTTCACCTAATAGCTAGTCAACTAAGCTCATATTTCATCCCGAAGAATATACTAATATCGCTTTAGTGGGACATAGTACGTAATATAATGCATAACCCGCTTGTCAAAATGACTTCTCAATTGCTACTAAAACCTCAATTAAAATACGAGTATCAGCTGCTTAGTGGGGCGCCAGTGGGTTAGCATGCTCCTTGGCTAAAGAAGCGCTTGCTTAATTTTGGTAATTTTCCTGCAGCCTGTGTTGTTGACGGAGCAGACGACTGGAGCTGTTTCTTAAACGCGGATACGCACAAAAGCTCGATTTCGCGGACAGATAAGTCACATGGTCAAGGCATGCGAGTTAGCTGAAAATAACTCTCGGTGGAACAATCCTGTAGTCTTCGCCGCTTTCCTTAGATGATCAAAACTGATTAGAGTCTATTACCGTCTCTCCGGAGCCCATAGTTTCGGTTTTGTACGAAATCTCCGAAACGAAAGTTTGACATAAAAAGAACAAAAAACACCGGGAAAACAAAACTATGCTCTGCAAGTTTATGTGCACCGGCTACACTTAGCCGTCTCAGTTCAAATACTTATAAAATTGGGCATGAAACAAGAGAAATTCTGTTAAATTGAATGCGCCACCCGTTCAGGCGGCCCGGCCGAGCCGACGCGACCTGGACCCAGCCGCCATGTTTGTTTGGTGGTGGCGCCCCCTATAGGTCGCTGGAGTTGCGAATATAAAGACGACCGATTTCCGTAGTGAACATCCGCTGAAACGAGTTAAACGGCTACATATGACCGATGGCGACGCGTTCCATCAATGACATGTGCGCGAAAACTACTGTGGCGACACAGTCGAATTGTGTTCAAGAGGAAAGTGTTGTCTCGAGAAGTGTTCCGACGATCGCAGAGAAAAGATGCTTGCTGCTTTTAACGAGGGATTTGGAAGGACTATAGATATACACCAACGCATGTTTACAAACAAACCGGAGCGCCCCTAGCGGACGCCACCGGCGTCCCGCATGCGCGATGGAGTGTGGGCAAGAAGCTCGCCGTCGCCCATAAACGAACCATTGAAATGCGATATTGTCGGCGTCGGTGTGAGTCCCCCTGCCCTTTTTCGCGTTCGAATTGTTGATTCTACGTCTTCCCGGCAATGTCTGACTACTTGAGTGGCCTCAGCGAAATTACCGAGGCTCGTTACAACGCAAAACTTCGCGTGAATAATGTGACACAGAATGCACGCGAGAGCCTGATTCGCATGATGAGATTTCGCGCACAATTTTCAGTCGCGATGTCGCTCGGGCTCCAAAGCGTGAACCGTAGCTGAGATGGTCGACGTCGATACTGAAAATCACAAGCAGAATCGGACCATGTGAATCAGGCATGACAAGTCGGTGATGGCCACTGGTAACAATGATCAACATCTCCTTGTTTCTACTGTTTACATCGAGCCTGCTTACCAACCTTGAAACTTAAGTCTTTTGACGCCTGCACTTACTTCTTATCGCAATTACCGGGCCAACATTCGGTCTACGGGCAGGTGTCGTCTAAAAGAGCAGACGACAAGCAGAAGCGTTTGAAAGAGCAGACGACAGTTCGATCGATCAGGCGGCCGTTCGAACTTGAAGACGCACTGAACGTAGTCCACAGGTGGTCCGTACAACTTGACGGTTTTCCGGCGTTCATGTTGGAACAAAACAAATAAATCTGATGTCCACAAGTATCCGTGAATTCAACCCAAAGTGCTTCCCGCCCAAGCATCGTGGTCCGACGGCATCTGGTTTTTCATTTTCACGGCACATATCCACGTTCTCGGACGAACTGAGCTCATGAAAACTGATCTTCAAACCTTTCTCGGCTCTTCTGGTACAGCCCCAGTCGCGGCGTTTTGACGAGAAGGCAGGTATTTGTCTGGTTCCTTTCAAAACAACGCAGGAATACACGTCTCACATGGGGCCTTCCACCCACAGCCCCAGACCGGAAGTGCGCCCGACGCTCCAACACCGCGCCGTGACGTAACAGAGATGAGTTCGTGTATAGGATATATATTTTATATTACTTAATTTAAAAACAGTTTGTATTACTTAAAAAAAAATGCACTGCTACAAAGCAACCGAAATAATCAAATTTCTAGAAGAGAAAAGCTTACTGCCCAAAATACAATCACGCAAGTCGCTACTTCTTCGTATGCTCACTGTCTCAGTGCAGTTATACTATTGTTTTACAAGGTAACATTTCTTTCTTCCTTAGTTTTTGTTAAAGCATTAGGGTCAGTTTTTGTTTTCATGTGGTAAGCAAGAACGTAGACAAGATTGCATTTGTTAGACAAAAGTTTGCCGTTCAACACATACTACACTCTACCGTAGGCATATTCCACGAAAAACAAGAACAACAACAGGATTACAAACCTATACAAAGTGCGAGTTCGTTTGCTTCTTTTGCAGGGGTTGTGGTGACGTCAGAACGCCAAGCTCTGATTGGCTATGATTGGCTCTGATTGAAAGATAGTGAGTAGACCTCAAAGCAAGCTGCTTTGAGGTCTACCCACTATCCTTCCATCAGAGCCAATCAAAACTCGGCGTTCTGACGGCACCACAACCCCTGCAAAGGAAGCAGACGAACTTGCGCTCCGCATACTCTTCCTCAAAGAATGATGCCCGGAGCGCTTCTCCGACTCGTGTTCTTACCACGTCCGAAAAAGTAGTCCCTCGATTTCCGCCTGATGACGTCATAAAAGTGTCATGCTATCGCCGGCCACGATCCTGGCGGTGTCACAGCAGGGGGCGTTGCTGTGGCCGACGCCTGTACCGCTGCAGGTCGCTCTCCAGTTTGACAGTCCACAGAAGCTTCGGCAGCCAAAAGTTGGGACGCCATGACGACAGCGATACGCACATTCTCTCGTACTTTTTAGCTGGATTTCTGGCACCAACCACCAGAATCGCGATATCCAGCAGCATAACACTCCTGCTTTTGTGACGTCATTTGTTGTCATTTCGGGACTACTTTCGATGCACACTAAACACACAAGTCGGAGACGCATCCCAAGTACCAGAGCAAGCAGAGAAATAATTCCTGCGATCTACAAAGGATGCTTCAACGAGAAAAAGTAAAACGGAAAGAGTACGACGAACAGGCACATTCTTGTGTCCGTCTGTGTCTTTGTCTTTTATTCTTTTTGCTAGAGGGACACTTATACCAAGACGCTCATTACTATACTACAATATAACGAAGGTCTCCTAACGAATCCCGAGGTCTAAAAAAAATACAACCTCGAAAAATGCCGGAAGCGCTGAAACATTTATTATGCGAAACAGCGTGATCGAAAGGACCCAGCGCTGATAGCATCTTTGAATCTGCACTCTCAAAAACGTTAGTGCGTCTACTTTCACGCACAACACTCGTAGAGCCAATCACCGCAACTTACGGAGGCAGCTCAGCGAATGACGATGTCGAAACATATGTTTAGACCAAAAAACGCAGTCTGAGTTGTGAAATTAGGCAATGCAAAACGTCACGCTTGCATTGCTTGATGTCACAACTCAGACTGCGTTTTTCAGTCTAAACATATGTTTCGGCATTGTCATTTGCTGAGCTGCCTCCCCAGGTTTGGGTGATTGGCTCTCCAAGTTTTGTGCGGGAAAGCAGACACACGGGCTTTTTTTTAGAGTGATATATGCCTTCTGGCTTTGTAATTGACCGGGTTTCTACGCGCGATCTGCGACGAAACAGTCACCAGGGCACTGTTCAGGATAGTTCTATAGACAGCTGTTTCGTACGCCAGTCGCCTGACGAGCCTTTTATTCGCAGTCCGCAACGGCTCGGCCATCACCTGCTGCGACGAGGAGTTCCTTACGAACCCGACCAAAAGGCACTTCGCCTGCATGCCCATCGACCTGGATGCCAACGATCACTTCTACTCGGAGTTCAACCTCAGGTGCATCGAGTTCGTACGCTCCGTGCCGGCGCCCCGACCGCAGTGCACGTTCGGTACGTCATTTCCGCTTCCTCCATATAGTTTTATAGACCAACCGGCAACTCTAACGTCACCACGCTATTGCGGTGGCGCTGCTGTCGGGACGGCGCATCCGTAGACGTCGCGCGATGCTTGTTTCTGCGTACGCGCAGTGGCCATACCTGGTGCGGGAAAACCCGGGTTTGTCTGCAAACAACGTGTTGGCGTACGTCTCATGGCCCTCAGCAAAAAGCGATAGAGAGAAAGAAGTAGAGAGAGAAAGACTGAATGAGAAGAAAGAGAGGCTAACCCAAGTTTCCTAGTTGTGCACACTGTTCGAAAAAGGATAGTACCGTTGAGAACGCGAACACGAAGCATAATCAATCACGTTGGCCCTTGGAATATTAGACACAGAAGCAGGCGTTTCTGTTATCAGCGTAACCGAAAAAAAAAACTTTTATGTCTATGGCGTTTGCTTTACTCAATATAAAATTTGATGGCTACATGAAACATGTTGTTGATAAATATTTCCAGTGCAAGTTTTAAGCCCAATACTTTTTTCAGGACCTCGTGAACAGTTGAACCAGCTGACTGCTTACATGGACTCCTCCAACATCTACGGCTCGACGGAAGAAGAAGCCAAGTCCCTGCGGAGCTTCAGGGACGGTACGAGCTACCTTTCGATTAATTCTAGAATGGTTCTGAACGTTGGCGCGAGTACGAGGTACTGGAAAGTTGTAGATAGCAAAGATATACACTGACGTCGCAACTGTTGATGTTGTGCAGGTCGGCTGGCGTCCACGTTCTTCAGCAGGGACGAGCTGTTGCCTCGTCAGACGGATGGCACGCAGGAGTGCAACGAACAAGGGACTGACTTCGTTTGCTTCAGGGCAGGTAACGACCATGGGGGAAGGGGGGGGGGGGGGGGGGTAGCGCAAGCTTTAGACTTTTATCACAGAAGAACATTAACGCGTGATATGAAATGCACATTGGTTAATAACCGTTATCTCAAAAATACTCACTCGATTCAGATCTTTCTCATGTGCATAGTTCGTACAAACGCGTACTTTCAGGATAACACATTATAAAACCAAATTTAAAAAATAAAGATGTTCAAATTTTAGTGTACTTTGCGCGGTTGGTGGTGCATCAGGCGTTTTAGATAAAACCAAATTGACAATAAATAATTCGCATTTGAATTAAATGGGAAAAAGTGGGGTTTGGTGTTTGTTCTGAAGTTTCCTACATGACCATGCATGCATAATTACTAGTCAATATGGATACTTAGCAAAAAGACAAATAACCATATAAATAAAAAATATGTGCTAGCTGGTGATGAATGTTGTAAACCATTTATTTAAAAAAAAATCCCCCGAAAATAATAATTACTGGTCTAAGTGTTTGTACCTACACAATATTTATGTTGACATGCTTCGACTTTATATCCTGTCCTCTTTCATGTCAATGCAAACGGTTCTTTCAACAAGCCCCCGTTACCGAAGGTTCATTTCTGACGGGCGTGTCTCGCCCCACCTCGTTTCCGCAGGAGACGAGCGCGTGAACGAGCAAGTGAGCCTGACGGCGATGCACACGCTGTGGCTACGCGAGCACAACCGAGTCGCCGGAGAGCTGCACCGCCTCAACCCGGGCTGGAAGGACGAGATCCTGTACCAGGAGGCCAGGCGGATCGTTGCCGCAGAGTTCCAGCACATCTGTTTCAACGAGTTTCTGCCACTGCTCCTGGGTGCGTTCTGTAACACAGAATGTATAGTTTATCAGCCGATTTTAACGGATATGTCTAATGTTTTACTGTAACGGCTGCATGTAACGAAAAACCGAACCCGGAAGGCGTTACGTTCGTAGGAAACCTTATAAAAAGACTTCAATCTCCGGCAGGATCTGAACTCACCACCTTAAAATTGCGAGTCGTGTGCTCTACCGACTGAGCAATACAGGTTTTTTTTCTTTATTGACTGAGTTATCCAGGGTCGGTGGTTGCTAGCACGCAAAAGCGAACTCATTGGCGCGGTGTGGCGTGAAGGCGCGGTAGCGCGCTTCGCGTCTTTTCCTGTCATGCTGCGCCGTCTCACGGCGTGAGTCGGAAATGGGAGCGAATCTTCGGTAGGCGGTGCCGTTCAGACGCCGTTCCCTTCTCCCACCGTGGCCGTGGCTCGTACGAAGCAGAGAGCCGCAGAACGTGTGCGACCTTGTCGGGAACTTAATAAACGGCAGCAGCATCAGGAGAGCCTTTACCATTTGCCCCGCAGATAAACGCCGATAAGTGGATGGCCCATCACACATTCTGTGCTTACCAACCGTTGTCAGCATGATTAAGATTGTATAATATTTTTTGTCATTTAATGAATAAAAAAATAACCATGGTAATAACCTAACCTTTAAAAACAAACAATAAAAAAGACTTTTTTAGCCAAAGTGTTTGCAATTTGACGGAGATTTATTGCGGTGAAGGTCCGGTATAATCGAGATTTCGGTTGCTGCTCAGAAAGGTCCCTAGGTGGTCACCTGATGCCCTTCGTTGGTTTGGCGCGTAAACTTTTCCAATCTGACTTTAACAAGCACATGGTTCGCAGACGTACCAGTAAGTCTTCTTGTACAGTCGCCGACAGCTGAAGAGACGCTGGGAGTGGCTTATTGTGTACACGCTTCGTGATGGGCGCTTCCGCGTCCGTACGGGCCAATGCCGCAATTGCATTGGCCGAGAAGCGATAATAAGATGTTCGGGAATCGTTACGTCGTCTGTTGCTTAAGCTGACAGTGATTGTAGGAACCTTCTTTCGGTGATCGATATTTTGGCGGACCCTTGGAGGGAATCTGAACCATGAGTAAGCTGCAGCTCATATTGAAATCCGTGAAGCGAGCAAACCTACTTTTTTTTTTACCCGCTATTTGCGACGGTGAATTATTTTGCAACCTGCGTACAGTCACCAAGACCATTAAAAACAAAACAAAAAAAGTCTACGAATTTTGCGCGCCGATTAACGCCAGAGCGGTTGCACGTATGAGGGTGAAGGATGACGTTTGCACAATCGCAAGAGCTCGTTGCTTAGTTCGAGAACAAATGTTTGTACGTTCATCGCTTATTGTGAACGTGAATCTAATCTTCATAATTTTTTCTAGTGTTCCGCCGATTATGCATATTAAGCTTTATAAACTCGTGAATTAGATATGCTACATTTTTTTTTTTTCTCTCCGTCGGCCAGGTCGCAAAGTGATGGAACAGTTCGACCTGCTGCTTACGCCGTACGGATACAGCCACAGCTACGATCCCAATCTGAACGCCGGCATCGGCAACGTGTTCGCCACCGCTGCATACAGATACGGGCACACCCTCGTGCAGGTGAGTACGACGTGAGGGCTCGATTTCCCAAATACATTGGACCATGGAGGCTTTGTCGCGCTACCCTGAAGTTCTGAAATTGCCATCATACCGATATCGAGTAACGACATAATGCGTATCAGAAATGCGCGTATTAGCTTGTGCTCTCTGAAAACATCAGCACTGCTACGCACTGTTGAGGAACGCTTTCGTTAAGCAGTGTCCAGCGTCAAGCAGCGACATAGGTGTTGAGGTTCATGCAACCAGAATCTCTTTTGTCAGCTTGAGTTTGAGTACCTATTTGTTTTGCGGTCATGCGGATTTGTGTGTGCTGTGTGTCCGTGAAACACGTCCGATTGTGTGTTTTATATGTTTTTTTTTTTAGAGTGTTTCTAAGTGTGCATGTGTGAGGGGGTGTGAGCAGATGTTAATTACTGTTTTCCGGCGTGGAAGCGCGAATCCTTAAATGAAATACGACACATTGAGAAAAAAATCTTTCTTTTAAATTAGGAACAAGTTTTTTTTGTTTTTAATATAACTTCATGTGCACAAATTATAACACCAGAGTTCATAAACTCGGGAAGTTTCGGCCACAGAGGTGTGGCCTGAACGTCCGGATACTCCAGGTTGCACTGTATGTGTGACAAAAAAAAGAACTTCAAAATATGCCATTTAAAGACTATAACGGTAATGCTGAAATGCCATTGTGTTCTTTCTTGGGCTTCCCATTGTTGTTGACTGTTGACCATGTACAGTGCCATACAGTGCACATGATTTCAAACTTTAAACATAAACATGAACACAGCCGGAGCTCTGTCAAAGACAACGATCGAAGAACTCCAGCTTCCAAAATGACATATCTGCCAATATTTGCCCGTCCGTTCGAAAGCTATTACTGATTATTTAAAAGCACAGAGGCTTCCGTTTTCTTGCTAAATCGGTAAATAGCCAATAGCTTTTTCAACAACACTATCGATATCAGGGGCTGTTGCCACCAAGCAAAGAAGGAGACATGTTTTGGGGCGTGCCCTGGACAAATTTGAAATAGTAAAAGCATTATAAAAAATGCATTATTTTTTGTTTAATTTCAGGGTAAATATATATACAAAAAATACTACGAAAGCAATGCTGGGCGCGCCTATCTTAAAATGTGCCTTGCCATGAAATATTGCTTCTAACAAGACGCACTTGCTAGACCCGTGTGTACTACAATATCTTAATTAGTAGGGAGCTGGATAAATGCCACACGCTTGATACACGTGTAACGCATAACTGGTACCTATAAGCTACTGTTCAAACTCCATAAAGTCGCCGACAAGTGGTGTAAACAGCTTAAAAGTATTTTCAATCAATTTGCATTGCACGGACTCCGCGCGCAGGGCAACATCGAGCTGATCAACGAGGACGGATCCGTGCACAAGCGGATACCACTGGCGGCCCAGTTCTTCAATCCGAACGAGATCTACCACCCGGGCAACCTGGATCGCTTCTTCAGGGGCCTGATCACGCAGCCTGCACAGACCTACGATCGCTTCGTCACGCAACAAGTAAGCCCCAAGTTATGTTTTACCGCAGGCACGGGGTACTAATCTGGCCACTTGCCGAAAAAGTCGGCCAGGAATTCGACCGCAGTGATTGGACAGCGCCAAGGTCAGCGTCGCGCCGGCCAATCACGGCCACCGGATTCTTCGCTACCGTTTTCGCCAAATGTCGAGATTCAAACCCCGGGACGTTCCCGTAAACAGATACTTGAGTTTGTGCAGCTGATTTCCCACAGCACACCAGGAGGGCCAATCACTGCCATCTACGAAAAGGGCTCGGCGAATGACTAGGCTGGAAACGCTTTTCCTTTCAGAAATACGCATGATGCGCTGCGACGCACAGCACAACGTCTCACAGTCTTACGTCATGCCCACTGTCGCCTACTGTATTTTTAGGTCAAAACCTTTTTTTAAATATGCCTACTGGTCATCGAGCTCGCTCGTACCGTACGCTACTGAAAAAAAAACAAAAAACCCACACATATTTGCACCCATACGGCCCCTATCTCATAATGACATCTGAAAGAACCATATAACATGTGCATTTTCTTAATGAAGAACGAACGTGTTAATTTGAGAGTTTGGCCATGGTTGACTACCATGCTTTCCTTCTGTCTACCATGCTTTCCTTGTGTCATAAATGGCATCGTTTTGTACCACCTGGCCTTAATACTTTTTGACATTAGCGATACTTTAATTAAACAGATCTTGTGCAAGCATCGACAAGATTTAATGTGTTTTAAGTGTATAGTACCTGTACAAGGTGAGGGAGATTGTCTGTAAACCCTAAAATTGTGAAGTCCGCTGATAAAACCACTTATTTTCAAATTTTCTTGATATATGGTCTTCCGCTTGGTGTTATGGGGTCGTATGGGTGTGTATGATTTTTTTTTCAGTACGATGAATTGCAAATATTAACTTAATGGCGTTCTGCGACCAGCAATTAGACACGCGAGCATTTGTTAGTGACGTATGGCAGTTATGGCTCGTTTCTACTTCCGAATTCGCTGGCGGATCCGTGCAGGCGGAAGCTGATTTCAGAGCCGGGTACTCGACTCGTTGCCGGTGAAAAATCTGGATATGGGTCCGGCGTGATTCAGATTTTCCGCCACGACGAGCCGATTTCGCCACCCCGCTCCAAAATCCACTTTCTGCATCCGCGGATC
Source organism: Ixodes persulcatus (assembly GCA_013358835.2). Taxonomy (NCBI): domain Eukaryota; kingdom Metazoa; phylum Arthropoda; class Arachnida; order Ixodida; family Ixodidae; genus Ixodes; species Ixodes persulcatus. The sequence continues at coordinate 2,658 of JABSTQ010004852.1, read as the reverse complement.
CGCCCGCGAATCCGCAAGTGTAACGCGCCATTACATCGGAGCCCAATTACAACAGCCAGCGGGTAATCTTTCCAAGATTGTCATGGTGGAACTTTTATTGTTTACAAGAAGGGGAAGGCATCCGTACTGGTATAATCTGTCTCTCAGTGGGGTTTAGTTTCGCCTTCTTGTAGAAATGGGGCTAGACTTGTTAAAGGTGAGATGAAAGAGAGGATGTTCATCCTCTCTTTCATCTCTCTTTTGCACCCTTAGCACTTTGACGGTCCAGTTTATATATATATATATATATATATATATATATATAAATGTTTTCAACGATCGGATATCGTTTTCAAAGGAATAATATAAAGAATGGTCAGTGCACAATTGTTTTCTAATCATCTAGCGGGAGCTCGTAGAGTGCTTGCCAGCTGTTGAGGTGTAGAAGCATCAAATAAAAATACTTCCATTCGGTTTCATTTTGGCGCGTTCGCTTCTGCGACATTCCAGTGTCTTCAAAATTCTAGCCGAGTACTTTAACAGATGTCCTCCTCCTTCGGATGATGAGCTCTCATCCTCTACATTTAATTCCGAAAGCCTGGAATTCTAAATCGGAGGAGCCAGTGCTCCCACTGGCACTACTGCCGGAGAGGCCGGTATGCGAAGTGAGCATCACGTGAGCGGAGCACCGACTTTAAAAGCTATAAATAGTCCAGCAATGTGAAATACGGTGCGAATATAACGTTTCTAGTTCGCGAAATACATAACAAATGGCAACACCTACCGCGTTGCGCGCAGTTTTGCGTTAAGCGGTCACTTTCAAATGTGTAATCACCGCCGTACTGTACTATTGGGTTCGAATGAAATGCGAACTGTGACGGATTTTCAGCCGCCTAACCCTCCATCTGGGCAATAAAGATTTATTCAGTCAGTCAGCACCACCGACACAGCGTCGAATCTTGGGTTGTGCGGGCAAGGGTCAAACACATCGGAGTATAGGACGCGCACCCTCGCAGAGCCCACTCTTCACCCCACAGTTTTACCAGTTTCCAGAGGCCTGCAGGAGACGCAGCACGTGTCCACGGCCACACGCTTCAGTGTTCGCCTTTCGTTCGAACCCGATAGTAGAGTCACGACCGTCAAAGGGTCTACGGTGTAAATGACCTGTACCAGAGACACCCATACTAAACCCTTTCAGACGGTCAGCATTCCCGTATTCCTCTCTCTCTCTCTCTCTCTCTCTCTCCTCGTGCGTGATTTACTGCGTATTGCCGTTCCTGCGCATGTGAGAAAATTAATGTGATGCTTCTAAACTTTTTGCTTATAAATATATCCGCAAAAAAGTTGCTAAGATCGCCAGCATGCTATTTTTTGAGCATTCACTAGCGGTCTGAGTGTGTTCTTGTGACATCCTTTGGGTGTTTGTCCTGTGACATGCTGATTTACACTTTTAAGGCCCTAAAACGTCTTAGTGCGTAATTCTAAATGAATTAGTATTTAGTAGTATTCTTTCAGTGCACTTTCACATTGAAACCACCATTATGACCTTCTCGTGCCTCACCGAGATTCCGAGTTACTGAAGCTGGAGATGACGTAACGTACGCAAAGGTTTTCTGTTGGTATGAACCATAGTCACTGAATATTCTCTGAGCACAGATATCCCTGTGTTTAGTAAAAAACCGTGCCGCAATCTTCTAAATGAGGGAACTGCGCAGGCACATCGATTTCGGTGAAGATGAGCGGACAGAGATTGTCAGTTATGTTCGCATTATTGAAATGCACCATCTAGCCCATCCGATCTTACTGCGTACATCTTCAGCTGCGTTTAGAGTGCTAGCCGCACTTCCTTCCGCGTGCCCTGCGAGAGAATAAACACGCAGGTCTCTTTGTGCAGTCTAACTTTTTTTTTTTTTTTTCCGTTTATGCTAATTGCAAATAGAAATTTGCCTATTCAATATTCGATTCGATATTTGGCATCTTGGCCACTATTCGGCAATATCTCGCTTCGTCTCACTAGGAGGTGCCAATGTATATGCAAAGGAAGATTGTGAAAAAAGTAGTTCCTGAGTTTGAGAACTGTGTATATGTATGTGCCCGTTTTAACGCGATAGCGTTTAGGAGCTCTTGTCGCAGAAAATCCGACGCGGCGTCGGTGGGACCGAAAATTCCCATAATGCAACGCGCGAAGCTTTCCCATAATGCAACGCGCGAAGCTACGTGTGATGTCACACGTGGCTGCGCGCGTTGTATTATGGGATTAACCCGCTAAACTTGGCGGGAAAATGTAGCGGCAAATATTTCTGCCAAATTCAGCGGAAAATTTCCCGCAAATTTAGCGGGAAATCTCATAATGCAACGCGCGCCCCCACGTGTGAAGTCACGCGTGACGTCACACGTGGCTGCGCACGTTGCATTATGGGACGACACACACACGCTTGCACGCTTGGCAACGAGCACGCGTTTATATGAGAAGGCTTTGCGAACGGTACCCGAGAACGCTATCGCGTTCCACTCTTAAAGGCGAAGCTTAAGCGTCCCCCAGATTTTTCTTTCTTTTTCCTTGTTTTTGGTTGATGTATGAAATTCACACGGTGCCTCAATTTTCACACTTTGTTCTCGAGCTTGATTCCGAGTGAAATTTCGTTTTTCGCACACCAAAGACGCGAAGAGATCCCTTCT
>JABSTQ010004851.1:0-149370 GCA_013358835.2 Ixodes persulcatus | reverse complement strand
GGGAGTTTCGGGTGCCGCGCTGCACGGTCTGTTGGCGCTTTGGCCACACCGGCAGCCAGTAGGTAAGGACCTACGCCAGCGTAACAGGGACCGTGGGGAGCAAAAACGTGTCGGAGCACCTCATGAACGCAGCCGACGCCGAGGAAACCGCCAATGGGGTGAGTGTCGAGCAACAAACAAGTGCACCACCCCCTTCACCGCCCTCTGCTGAAGACGATGTCAGTAGGCAGCCCAGGGACGAGTGGCGTCTTCAGCCAGAGGCGCCAGCTACGGGTGACGCTTTCGCTGCAAAAAAACATGTCAGTGTGGCCAGTTCAACGCCTATGTTGACGGAGAACAAAAAGCCGGAAGCCATGAGTGTCGACAATGCAAACACCAGTGGCGCTGCTGCGAAGCGAGCCAACGAGATTGGGGCCGAACGAAGGAAGAAGAACGCGACCACATCCGACAAACAACCCTCCGGAACGATGGTTCTCGGATGGCGACATCAAGGCACAAGCTGCGGCTTCTCCAAACATACAGATGGAGCCGGCTGAGGGACGCTACGGCACTGTAAGTGCGCTTGCTCATTTTGCCAGCCTGAGGTGAGCATTGCACAGTCCGTTTGTCTCGCTTTCAGATGGCGTGAACCTTGAGACAGCCCGTCGTTTTGACGCGCTGAACGTGCGGGGCTTTGCGGCCAGGCGGAGGTATTACCAGCTTAGCAGCCTCTTTTTAGAAAACGACCTCGACCTGATTGCTGTTCAAAAAACCAAGGTTGAAAGTAAAGAGCGAACGGACCGGATGGCGCCACCTTTTAGAGCGCGTTTCAATCCTTGAATCAGCCCACGGTACGTCTGGTGAATGTGCCCAATTTCTTCGGAATTCTTTAGGTATTGTTGAAGAAGCCATACCTGTATAGAATACAGGACGTTTCATAGTTTATGACGTGTCTTTTTGGGGTTTGAAGTGGCCAGTAATTTGCGTGTATGCGCCAAACAGACAAAAATAATCGCCGATTGATTTTCGAACAGGTTGCTTGTTGCCTAAATTTCGAAATGCTTGTCCTTTAACTGGGTGATCTTCATAGTGTCTGCGCTGCAGAAGACAACACGAGCGTTGCTGGTTCAGGATCAGAGTGCTTTATTTTTAAACATACTCGTGCAAGAGTGCTCTTTAGATGATATTGGGTTTGTATAGTCTCCAATTTTTATTTTCCGCAGTTTACCCACCTCCAAATAAAAATAAAAAAGAAATGGCAGACTGGCTGGAGCTTATCTATGAGCGGGCCTTGTGCCGCTGTACCATGAATACGAAGTTAAACACGTTTCTTTAGCGATCATAATTTTGTAATGTTTGCGCTTGGAACGAAACAAACATATACTTCGTCTCATCCTACGATGGACTATACTTCGTCTCACCCTACGATGGACTAAAGGCAGAAGCTACGAACCGTTAGACCCAATCACGAGAAACTTAGACGTTGCGTAGTATTTCGCTTTGATGCACGTATCGGTGCCCGCGTCTCGAATCACTGATGGTAATGGGCGGACAATGGTTCGGATCGAGCAATGAGTGACTCAGCAATTTTACATTGCAAAGAAAGCCACGACGTGCTGGCTCTTTGCAGTGTCGAAGCTATACAAATCACTCAGCGCTTTTGGTTTCAAAGCATTATTCGTTCAAACCTAATCAATGCTAAGCGTGTCATAGTTTAGCGTGGGACGTGATTGGACCTGGCGGCCCGTCGTTTTGGCCTTTAGTCCATCGTAGGATGAGACGAAGTATAGAGGCAAAAGCTACGGACCGCTATATCCAGTCATGAGCCACTTAGAAGTTGCGTGGTATTTCGTATCGATGCACGTATCGGATCCCGCGTCTCGGATCACTGATTAGGGGATGGGCGTACAGTGGCTGGAATCGAAGAGCACTGAGTGACACATCAATTTTACATTGCAAAGCAATTCACAACATACAGGCTCTGTGCAGTCTTGAAGCTATAAAAATGATGCAGCGCTTTTTTATTCGGAGCATTATTCGCCCACCCCTAATCAATGTTAAGCATACATAGTTCAGCGTGTAACGTTATTGGACCTGGCGGCCCGTGGTATTGGCCTTTAGTCCATCGTACACTCTAAGAAATGCGTGCGCCTCTACTTACCCGCAAAACACTAGAAGAGCCAATCTCTGCAGTCTACGAAATGAGTTGAGCGAATGATGAAGCGGAACATCCGTTTAGACCTAAAAATGAAGTCTGCGCTGTGGCATTACGCAATGCGAAGCGTCATGCTTGCATTGCGTTATGCCACAGCGCAGACTTCATTTTTTGGTCTAAACAGATGTACAGCCTTATCATTAGCTGATCTGATTTCGTAGATCTCAGAGATTGGCTCTTGGAGTATTTTGCGGGTAAGCAGACGTGCAGGCATTTCTCAAAGTGTAGGATGAGACAAGGTATAGTCGGGTTTTATCTGGGAACTGTGCAATTCAACGATAAACATCTGGGCCCGTTTGCTCGAAGCTGGTTAACTCTAACCGCGGTTAAAAGTTAACCGCGCTTCCCTACCTAGGTACCTCCGAGTACCTAGCCGCGTTCGACAAAAACTCGATGCACAATTTCTCCGTGTTTTATTATTATGCGGTAGCTCCCGCCACCTGCCGGTCGAAGCAATCAAATAGCCTTTTAAGAAACGTTTTCGCAAGTTTTGTCTTGAGGGTCTTGAGTAAGAAAAATAAAACCGACATCTTATCGTGGTGTTTCTTTTTATGCATAAAATATATATATATACTTTAAAAAATAAATATTTTGATGCATCTATTGTTTCGCCAAACACAGCATAAGTTTACAGCGTTGATTTCGGATCTGGCAACGGTCTTTATAGATTTGTTGTTTTGTTCTCGTATATTGCAACGCACGTGTCCCGCGCTTTAGTTATCAGCTGATTTTCACTGTTTGTCTTCTCTGCCGTTTGCCCAACCGACACTCCGACTCGCCCGCCGACTGACTGACAACTGATTTGCGGGCGGATTGGCGAAGATAAAGGACGCAATGTCGACTGTGACGCGACGCCGACATCGAAGAGAGCGCGTGTTCGCCCAGTACGCTATTGTGATGACGGGACGGCAGCGTGTGTTCCGTGACCGCTTGAACCCTTTGGAGGGGTTCGACGAGGACGAACTGCAGGAGCGCTTTCGATTCGGTCGCGCGGGCATTGTGTTCCTCGCCGACACACTGCGCCCGGACTTGGAGCGGCCGACGCCTCGCAGCCGCGCCCTCTCGGCAGAGCAGCAGGTCATTGTCGCCCTGTAGTTCTACGCCACGGAGAACTTCCCCATCACCGCAGGGGACTATATCCCTGTGCACGTCTCCACTGCTTCGCGGACTGTGAGGCGGGTGACTCTGGCCTTGTCACGTCGTGCCCGAGACTTCATAGGGTAAGTGGTTTGGAGCATCTCCTGGCGCATCCCCATACTAGGCGCATGTGCATGCCAGTTTTCCTAGAAGGATCGCTCGATGAGCAATCACCATTATTTCAGAAACCCTTTGTATCAAAATTTTGGTGCGTGAATACCTGAGTTCATTGAAGGTGGTCTTCTCAGCACACCTTTTCTGCAATTTATTTACGGCGCACCACCTGTGCAATGACCCTTCAGTTTTTGTTTCTTAAGCTGTAGACTTGCTAGCATGAATATCTGCCAGCGTAACGATCCCCCCGTATACTGGTACCTCCCTAAAAGAACATTAATAGTGTTGCTTCAGCACTCGATATTTGTTTTCTGGTTATGAGCGTGACATGCAGACCAGTGAACTGAGCAGTAAAATTACACGAACCAACTGGAGTGTACAAAATGACTCCCTTAGTACCTATTATTGGTGCAGCTGCAAATGAAACTAAACTACAAATAAAGTAGGAGTGCAGATATTTATAAACAGCCTGGTTTCTACACTCCCAACTATGCACTTGGTGCTACTGAGCTAGTCTTGCGGCTACAGAGTACTGTCATTGTGCGGACAAGGTTTTTATTGCTCGCTATTGATGAAGATGAATGATAGGTGTGTTATTTCTAAGCATGTGGTCACAACAATAATACCATCGCTGTTAACGTTATAGTGCTACAGACTGACTCAAATTCATCTACAATGCAGGTGGCCAGGTGAAGCTGAGGGTCATGCCTTGCAACAGGCCTTCTTTGAGGTCGGTGGGTTTCCTTCGGTCACGGGTGCTGTTGATGCCTGGAAGCACCCACGACTCTAGGATATTCACCGAGGGCTCGGTGTCAGGCAAGCTGGCCGATGGCGTTTACGATGGTCTACTGCTTGGAGATAGCGGCTACACCTGGCAAGCCATGGCTGATGACGCCCTTCTTCTCTCCGTCATCAGCAGCGGAGGTCGCCTACAATGCGTCGCATAGCACAACGAGGAGCATCGTGGAACGGTAAAGCCAGGCTATGCGTCCTTGTTCGACGCTTCAGGGTTTCGGCACCTTGAGGCACCTAAACTTTTTCATATGGTTGTGTCTGCACTTTACATTTGTTGCCATTTTTATGTTCTTGCGTAGAAGGCTACGGCTGCTCAGACGCAAGGAAAGGAAGGCGTATCTCTACTCCACCTTATTTATACTACTGGCTATAACCTACTGCCATAGCCTGTAATGTTTATTCTAAGGTTAGCCAGCTTTATGGAAATGAAGTAAGTCAATTCACAAAATTCAACCATTTGTCAGCTAACTCTATATGTCACATTTATTATTATATTTCATTCGCTTTTTTTCTGTTTGAACTCCAGAATAGAAGTTAGAACTTCTCTGAAACATATCCTTCCTGTTGGTGCTGTATGACTGGGTTTATTAAGCTACAAGTTTTTACTAGAAGTTCATACTTTTCAAACAATAACAGTTGTTAGAAATGCGTAAATGTAAAGCAATTCTTAGAAAAAAAGAAAAGCAATGCTTGCGATGTGAAAAACAAATATTACACATTGGCTTAGGCAGGACAGTTTGGACAGTTCAGTACAGTTTGAGTACAGACATATTCAAACATATCCTCTTAAATACTGCTTATCTCGAACTGCATTTTCCTTGCAGGTTTTTGCGAAGAACATTTTCATTATATCAGTGATGGGATTGCTGCGCCATTTGCCCCAAAGTGATTACCCTGCTACGTTCTGCTACATTTAACCAAAATGTGAGGAATTTGCCCCAACATAGTGCCAAAACTTAATGTCACTTTAATAATACTGAAAATATAATAGCTCGGGCCTCGCTGCCCGGCCGGACCGTTATGATATGCTTACTCAAGTTTTCAGGTTTTCAAAACTTTTGATTATCGTCTCAAATACCATACTATTCAATCACATTTTGTATGAATGACAGACAATATCTGGAAGTTTCGTAATAATTTTCATGTTAGTCGTCTGTTTATTCTGGAGGGTTATCTAGTGTCGTTGAGTGCGCTTTTCACCGCGCTCTGGTGTACTGCAGAGAAGCAAACATCACGGAGTAGGCATCGCGATTTTGCATGTCTTGCTTCGCCGCAGCGCACCTCCGTGTTAAGCGAAAAGCACTCCTCCAAAGCGAGACGCAACACAATTCCTGAATACAACTTCGGCTCGTAAATATGATAGATTGTGAGATCCTAGCGGTACCTTTTTCGAATTCAAGATTTAGCAAGGGTACTTCGGTATTGCCAGAACATTTATATGTGCTCTTTTATATGTTTATTTATTTATGCCAACTCATTTGTTTAGCTGTCAATTTTTTATAGGTGTGAGCAGATTAAAACTAAATTGACCCGAACAGTGGATGGAATCTCGGGAAGAACCTGAATGAGTTCGGCGGGATTGTTTTTTAAATTTCGTTCACGTGCCGTTTTTGCTATGAAGTTCTACAGATAAAATGTAATTTATGTTGATAATCAAATGACAAGTGCTTTGCTTTTTATCTGAATTATAAATTGCAGTTTTATTACAACCTCTAGAACTTGAAGGAAACATCAGTTTTTGTGATCAATGTTATTGTACTATTTCAGTGGCATTCAGTACCTAAAATAACCATTCAAAGCAGTTTGTGTTGTCCTTCATCACTCACCTTCTTGTCACCTTGTCATGGTGCTTCTCCATGCAACTAAACGCTATAGTTTTGTGTTTAAGGGACTCCTGCTGTGCAGTTGATGCTAACAAAGGTTTGAATGTAGATGAGAAGGCAATCTAGACATTGACTTTTAGTTGGACAGGCTGAAAAATTAAGCTTGACATAATGTTTGCATGGGTATGAATAAAAATTAATGTATGCTTATGCTACAGAAGTTCTTTTTGTTGCTCCAAAATTGACTTTTGACTGCTCCAAGAGCTGCGCAAAAATGACTCGGACCAATAACATCACTGGTATCTTTAACAAAATCTGCATATCATTATTATATTAAAATATTCCAGCAAAAATATAAATTATTAGGCATGATACCATGTTTTCAATGGGCTGGAGCGATGATAGACATCACATGCCGACATCATTAGATGTTCTTGTTAAACCACTTCAAAAGAATAACAGATCTTGCTCTATTTATACGCTGTGCAGGACGATAGGCCAGCTCAAGCATAGGTTCCACTGCCTCCATGCTGAGTTGAGGATGCAGCAGAGAGATGCTGTGACATCACTATCGCCTGCTGTGTCCTGCACAACCTGGCAAAGACATACCCCTGCAGCATGCCAAGGACTGTCCTCCCCGAGGAGGTTCCCGTTGAGCCCGTGGCAGCGGGTCGTGACGAAAGCAATGAGGCTCGGTACGCCATCATCAGCTAGTTCATCGGTTGAGCGTAAGTATACCAATGCATTGCACATGCTGCTTCGCATGGTCTTGAGTACAAGTGCATTGTGCTGGCAAGGTACCCCCAATGGTGTAAAGTCGTCAAACATTACCTTTTACAACTTATCCTCTGTGATACAATGTTGATATATAAAATTGTTAATACGCTGTACATGCTTTAATTATATTTCATCTCACCCGACGAAGGACTAGGGCTCATAGCAAATATATCACATGGTTTCAAACAGGCTCGTGATTGGACCCGGCGGCCCGTAGCATTGGGCTTTATTCCATCGTAGGACGATACCGAGTGTAGCAGATCTGAATCCAGAAATCTATTGACAGTTGCAAGTAAAATGAATTTTATTTCTCAGCAGCTGTGTTGGCTTTGTCATATGTAAACAAATACATTCAAATTGAAAATTAAAAACAGCATAATATGTCAATGTTTACTCTTCTCCTAATTGTTTTTTTAACAATTTGATTTGCAATTCTGCACGCTGTGTTTCCAGTCCAATTAAAGTTTTGGTCCTCTAGTAATTTTTGACTGATGGTAGAACTCCTCAGCAGCAGTTGGTGCTGCGATCGTTGCCGTGGCAGCTTGCTTAACCCTTTCTGTGCACTCCTTCTCCAGCAGGAGATTCGCTACTTCCAGGTGCTGCTGCCTCTCTGTCTCCTGCAGGAACCGCTGTGAAGCCTCCCGGCACCAACGTCAGCTGTACGGCACATTCGTTGGAGCCCGCTGCACCGCCTCCTGTGGCAGACTCTCGTGCAGCACTTCCGCTCCCAGAGGGACCAGGCTGTGGATCTATTCCCCTGGAGCTGCGACAAATGCATGTGTAATAAGTGGTCAGGTTTTGTTCTTGTCAGTACGAGCAAAGAGAACACACTGTGCATAGTTTGAAACCCTGATAAATGTGCCGATGCTGTGCCAAATTTCATTCATACGTGTTGGTGCAGAGGACAAAGTTTGCTAGCTAAGTTGGTTTATATACTGACGTGCAGGCTTGAGGTCGGAGCATAGTGTCGTTACTTCTTGCACAATTTCCCAATACATGGTGTGGGAAAATGCGCATTTGGTTGTGAACAGCATTTACATGCATGTGTTCTTACACTTTCACTGCTAAAGGTTTGAATGCAGCTGTGTAGCTATGTGATTAACAGTTCATAAAATTAGTGGTCACATTTCCAGTCAAATCTCGTTGAACTGTGCACAATGATAGGACAACTTGAAACATTACAGCACATAGTTTCACTGGGATTGATTTTACTTGCTCTGGTTACCATCATGGGAGTCGTTAACTTCACAACAGTAATGAAGGTAGTGTTTGAGCCAATTTTCCGAAGTTGGTAAAACTAGCAACAGGATGGTTGTACTGTGTGTGATCTTTTAATTTACATATTGAAAACCTGTTACAGTTAGCATAAAAAAAGGCCATTGCCACTTTGTTGCATTTAATTTTTATTAGATTATGGTAAACAGCTTTACCTCCTGATTTTTAATTGCATGCCGTCCTATTTCATAAATTTGTAGCTTTGGTAAAATTCCTTCAGCCTTGTTGAAAATAATGAGAAATGTGGTAGCGCTTTGTCTTGTCAAATCTTGGAGTGTACTCTGAAAGACGGTTTCGTGACTTATAATTCGACCCGCCTTTGAGCTTTTGTGGTTGAAATAAAACTGAAGCCAGATTCCCGAAACTTTCTTACGACAAAGGAGCTTGTAAATTTATCTTACGACAAAGTTACAAACTTTTGAGTATTCCCGAAGCAAAATGTTTGTAAGTTTTGCGCACGTTTCGACGAAATCCGTAACTTGCGCAAAACTTGCAAACATTTTGCTTCGGGAATACTCAAAAGTTTGTAACTTTGTCGTAAGATAAATTTACTAACTTTTTTGCCGTAAGAATGTTTCGGGAATCTGGCCTCTGGTCTTTGTATAAAAGTACTCCGCTGTAATGCTATTCAAATGGCAACATGCCCATCTTGTTATCAACATTTGTCCTCGTCTTTTAGAGCCTCGCCTGGAGCGACAGTTCTGCTTCACTCTGACCGGTTCCTTAGCACCATTTACTCGTCACACAATCGGGTCTAGAAACCAGTCACCTACTCTTCCGTGTCACCTATCGTGACAACCAAACCCGCACAGGTTGGGAGAGTCCTCGCCGGTCGTCAAGAGGACGGCTTCGACGAGGGGCGTCAAGACATGGGGGTTTGGCCCAGCACCTATGAATTAATGCATAGTAATTTCGTCTCGTCTACTACTTACTCGAGTCATGAGCAAAAACAGAGGAGGTGGGGTTCACTGTTCAACCAAGTATGTAAATGGAACTTTCATGGGAAAACCAAAATAAACAAATACTGCATGAGGCACTCTTTTCACATTCAGTAACTGCGACATAACATTGCTGAAACTGTGAACTATGTAATCATGCAATTTTTACTTTCTTACAGTTTGGCCTGTCGGGCTCGGTTAATAATAATAATAATAAGAAGAAGAAATTTTATTCACACCATAAACATATTACATATGCAGGCCCGCAAAAGCACTGGTGTGCTTGTATGCGGGACCTGGCGTCCAGCGGGCTGCTACACTGAAGTCCTCTTATTGTGTGCATTACTGGCACACAAACAAAATAAAATCAGACAAAAATAAAAGAGACAAAACTCTGTGGAATGCTAAAGCAATAAAGCCGATCAACACTTCAAAATTCAAACACCACTCTTTTAGTTCATATTTTACCTGTTTCAGTGACTCCATGTTATAATAATTTTCAGGAAGCCTATTAAAATAAAATGGGACGTAATATGCCCGTGTTTTTTTTCCATATGTTTGTATAAATCTTCGGAATAACAAAACTTTCTATGCGCCTAAGTGTTCGTTCCTTTTCTAATACGATTTTAAAGTTGCTCTTATAATAGTGCTTTACTAAAATAACATAACAGTGCAGTTTTTCTATGGATGACAACTTTAAAACATTCATTTTCCAATTCATTTCCAACTCTGAGTAGGTTGTTCCATAAGTAATATTATTTGCAATTTTATGTAGTATTTTGTCAAGTTTTTCTTTTTTATAATTAGAACACACTCCATATAAAGAGATACCATATCGGAGAATAGACTCGCCCAGTGCACCATACACTCTCCTTCTTAATGACATTGTCGCTACACTACGCATCCTGTACAAATAAACCGAGACAACACGCATTCTTTTGATGAGATATTCTACATGCTCATTCCACAGGAGATTTTCATCAAGATGTAATCCTAAATATTCGGTTGGCCTGGTCCATTGTGATCTCTAAAAATGTGTGTTAATATTGTGTCCAAAGTTTTGGGTCTTCCACTAGAACAGTTTTACGAGTTCCAGACAGCCTGTGCAGAACTTGTACATAAACTGCAATAAATGGTCTTCTGATGCTGTAACACTGCTTTTACTGCTGTTCTTAGAAGATGACAAGTCGACTTTCAGCAGAGGGCAAAGGTGCACGAATATACAAATGTCCACATACACGTTTCTAGGTTTGATTGTCTATATATTATCAGTAAAGCAATGCAATATTTTTTTAACTTAAGAACACAATGAACTTACCTGTGCGCTGTTCGTGCTTCTTGTATAAGCTGTACAGCCGCCTGGTCTTCTTTAAAAGGTTCCTCCAACACTGCTGTAATTGGTCTGGGGTGCGCAATCACCCCATGCCTGTCTTTCTGTTTGGGTTGTGATCGTAGCACTGAACTTCCCCATAATTTGATATTTTCGCTTCCCCACTACCCGAATTAGTTGTAATTGTTCATCCAATGTCCGATTCCTCTGCCGTTTCATGCTGATGCTTGATGTCGCCTGACTCATTTTCGATTTCAGATTGGTTGTGATCGTCTGCTATGTAATTATATCTCTCTTTATAATCCTAACAAGACTTCTAGTTATCCCAAAACAAAATAAATTCACGAAAGACAAGCGCAAGGGAAAACATGGACACTTCTTTCATGATAGAAGCTTTGTTTATTTCCCAGTTGTACAAGTTCGGAGACGACAGTACCGAAGTTCGATCGAATGCCGTGTCGGCATCCGTGCCGGCAGTTTCTATTGAGGTAACGGATATTTGCTTCCGAGGAAAGTTTAGTCTACATCTTGCCTTCGTTGAACCGTCTCCCGCTGCAAGGGGGTCGTCGGTGTTGTGGATGCGCTGCAAATACAATACACGGCGAACTGTACTATAAACCAGACTCTGCGATTAGAGGCAGTTTTTCGGAGAGATTTGTTTCACTACCATGCGATTGCGGCTCAAGGTAGGTTTTGAAAGTGAAAAACAGAAAGCTGGACGTTGATTACAACGCAAGATCTGCTGACATGACATTTAGATAGCGGTACGATCTCATAACTTTCTCGTGAAACATCGCGGCACTCACCTAGGTAATATATTTTGAAGGTCCCGCTGACTGTAGCATTCGTTGAAACAAGTCCACTTCAGAGGGCGATGCGTGAACTCGAACTTCACGTGACCAGTCAAACGCAGCCCTGCTCCCACAGCACGCTCGCCGTCCGGCGGTGGGCGAGCTGCCGTCGACTCCGACTGTAGACTCTGTGGTGGTTGAAATGTCTTTTCGTGGCACGAGGATGACGCATCTTCGTAAAAATAAATGTTCCCAAGCGTGACGAGCAGCCGTAGCAGCCATATTGTCTGATGCTAGGTACTATTTGACTCCGGCGTCCCTACTCTGCAGGTCACGTGACCTAAACTTCCCCCTCGTAGGGAAATCCGGTTAACCGCGGTTAGTTAACCAGCTTCGAGCAAACGGGCCCTGGATGATAACCTTTTTTTCGAGATTGTAAGAAACCTTTAGATACGTTGCTAGACGCTGATTTTCATGGCTTTGTCGAAATGTGGGAGCAGTTTAAAGATAAAGTTGGAGGAATTTTACTTGCTGCGACAGGACAATTATACAAGCACTGCTTCTACAACAAGTAGTCATTATTGACCGTTATCGCCCGCGTCGCGATCCCAAGACCCTTGAGCATATACTGCGACAAGTTTCATTACCGGAGGAGCGCCGCTCGCGTGGCCAATTGCATTTGGCCCCCACGCGGTGGAAATGTCCACATATGATTTAGCATGCGGGCAGCCTGGTCCAACGCTTTGGATCCCCAGCTTCCTCACGCATCTACCCCTTGTATAAAACAAATAGGGGACGGTTTATAAGGTATTTGGTGGGCCTTCCTTTCGGGTCCCCAGGGGAAACGTCGTGGCAGATTGGTGCCACGTCAGCATTTCCGGACGGTACCGATGCAGCTGCGGGCGTCTGATGATGTGGGCTGCGCCGCCGCCGCTCCGTCTCTGGGAAGAATACAGAATGAGACCATGGCGCGGCAGGAATAGGTGGCCGCGCCCAAGAAGGACGCCCGCCCAACTACACTACGGAAGCGTGGATAGTTTCTCTCCTCCTCCCCCCCCCCCCCCGAAAAAATACATAAATATGTAACACGGATGAGGGCAACAATATAATGACCTAACTCCTCGTGCTTTCTCTTTCGCCGTCTTCACCGCCGTCGCAGGTTGTCTTCTGTTAGAGACGGTGCCGGATCTCCCCAGAGGTTGTCCGGATCATTACAATTAAGACCTTGCGACACCTCTACCTCCTCAGGTTCATAAAAAAGTTGTTAGGTCGGCGACATAAATGGACCCGCACATTTCACCAGATTCGTGATGCTCAAACTCTCAAGACAGGTTGGAGAGCTTGCTAACGCGGTATAAGGTGTGTGGGCAACCTGGGGATCCAAAGCGTTGAACTAGGCTGCCTGCACTGGTTCAACAACACCTAGTCATTTATTGACCGTTATGGCGCGTGCCGCCATTCCAAGACCCTTGCGCGTACGCTGCGAAGGTCTTTTACCCGTGGCGAAGCACCGCTCGCGTGGCCAATTGCACTTGACCCCCTCGAGGTGGAAATGACCACTGGTGGTTTAGAATGCGGGAAGCCTGGTCCTATACTTTGGATCTTCAGGTTGCTCGCAAGGTAAGCTAAACGCCGTCGAAAGTGCGTCTATCTTAAGCTAGAATGAAAGTAAATAAGAAAAATAATTGCTAAATCAACTCGAGGTTTTGATTAGAGTTCATTGCGCGCAGCCACTAGAGTTCACCAGGGAAATAAGTAACGTTAAAAGGCAACTGTAAGTTATCAATGTTAAAAAAAAAAAGAAAAAGAAAAACAAAACGAGTTGCTGTGGAAGTGGCGCGTGCCGAACGACTGTGGTCGGGCAAAACGCTTACTAAACAGTCCCTTAGCAAGGAAAAGAAAATATGCGAGGTAAAATGACAAGAGAAATACAGTTTGAGGACGCGGTTACGCGCGACAGAAACCCAATAGGACGTGCAATTTTAGAACACTATCGAGATATCTTAGGATCCAAGAGGCACAACGAAGGATATGAACGCAAGTTCTTGCCACTCGTCAGGAAGTTAAACAACGACGTTAAGTCAAGTCTGGACTCGCCGATTAGTGAACTTGAAATAGCAGGAGCCATTGACGAGTCGCCGTAACCTTATGGTTTAAATGTGGCCTAGGCTTTTAAAGGTTAAATGAGAAAGGCTGCGTGTTAAAAGAGGTTTACGTTAAAAAAGAAATGCCACCGTCTTTCCGAAGATACCAATTTAAGAGCCAAGAGTGATAATCCCGTTAAATTGTCGGCATATGAGTCTTATCGACAAATAAGCCACACTAATGTCGATTATAAAATTGGCATTAAAGTTTTAGCACGAAGGTTGCCGAGTGTAATAGTGATACTGTAGAGTCTCGTGCGGCATCAAGGAGAAAGCGATTTTCACTAAAGTTCACGTGGAGGCAAGCATTTTAGAATCTTGCGATGCGTATGAAATCGAGCGGCTTTGTTGCAATTAGACTTGGAAAATGTTTTTGACCGCGTAGTACATCAAGTCCTTTATGGTATTTCGGAACACCTGAACGTTGGCACTATACTTATAGAAGGGGTTAAAATATCTTAAATGGGGTGCCGTACAAATTTAATAGTTAACAAAGAGTTAATGATGTCAACGATTTTTTTTTCTTTGTTCAGACAATGTTGAATGTTGTCATCCTTGTTTAATTGTATTTATCTAGGGCCCTTTTGGTAAAAGCATCATTATAATAAGAGAGTGAGAGGTTTTAGGTTATTGTCGAGCGAAAGCAAGGTTCTTCCCTACGCAGATGATATGGCCGCTTTCTGTAACAATAAAGAAGGCATAAGTAACGTCGTCAAAGGGGCTATTTTGTAAGTGTTTGGGAAGCATCGTCAATTAATGCGAATTGGCTTGATTTTGGCATGGTTGCTGTTAAAGCACGCCTTCAGTTTTCTAAAAATATGGTACTGTTTTGCCGCAAAGTAAGTCAGGATATCCCTCGAACACTACCAGCTAGGACACTACCGAGTACTGGAGGGAACAAACTGACCACGTGCGAGAGAAAGCCATAGAGTGGGGTGGTGTATATTTTTTAACGTTTGCGCGCGTGAATATTTGTAATGTGCTTCTTGTAGGTGAGCTCTGGTATGTACTCCAGTCACCGTTGATATCGAAAGTAAATGTTCAAAAGTTTCATAAAGTGTTCGCGGTCTTTGCGCGGGGATGGAGATGGGAGCACGCCAAACAACAAACTTGTTTCTGTCTGTGTGAATTGGGGGTGTGAAATTGCCTAATTTGTTTCCGATGCAGCTTGCTTCCAGATTCATTTTCCTGCGTGGCCAAGAGGATTTCTTTCTGAGGGCAGTATTACAAGTCAGACTGCGTGACGTACTACCTGTATTTGTCGCCTCGGCGAGTAACGTCAAATGTGCGAGAGTGCGAGTGTTTTAGTATGACGTGATCGCGGCTTTTCGTTTGCTGAAGGTACAGTGTCCTTTCGAGCACCTGAATGAGGTTCCGCGAAAGTGGTTGTACAAAAACCTTGTCGCCGTTGTTTTTCCAATCCCTGCGTACTGCCCTCCTTACACTACGGGCCCCGGTCATTTTGTCCTGAAAAAGGTGAAAACGTTGCCGGTCCGGCAGTCTGTGATTTTTTCTTTGCAATGGCGTAGTGACACGCTCCCCGTCAAACACTGGCCTGTCATCCAGATACCAGAGACAATAGAACAGATATTTCTGGAATACTGGGACATCATTCAGCACACCTTGAAAACGTCCTTGCCAATATCAGCCCAAGGCATCCGTTTCCTGGGAGTTGACAACGAAGGGGGCGTGCCTTATGACATACTTATGTTACTGAGCCTACACAGCAAGTAGAGGTCACGAACGTAGGTGCAACACGCCGACAAAGATGCCCAAATTGGCAGGAACAATTTGGTGGAGAATGATCTCCACTTACAAAAAGTGTACAATGCCATAAAATTTTTTTAAAAAAAGTGTATCCTGTGTGCAATAAGCAGCCTGAATGGCTGCCCGTTCTTTATGAGCTGATCAATTTGGAAGCCTTTTAACCCTATTGCGCCAGCCCGGGTTGGCGGACGCGGTTAGCGGTACGTTTGGTAAATTTGGCGTACTTTATTTTTTGCCAAAGTAAAATAAAAAAAAAAAAAAAAAAAAAAAACGTGGAGGAGATGGTAACGCGCGCGCGGCTGCCATTCAGAGGATCGGGGTTCGAACCCCGCTCGACCCAGTTCTTTCTTTTGTAAGTCGACCCAGTTCTTTCTTTCTCTTCAAGAAAGTTCCAGCTCATTCTGAGCTGTCATCGTGTGCTCTGGTGTTGAACAGTCCTGAATTTACCACGTGCATAAAATGAGCGGAAAAGGTCTGCTCCGAGACAGTCCGTTACCGACGCAGGATGTTAGATACTTTCAGTTTTGGTTAGCAGGCGCAAGTTCGAGTTATTAAACCTTTATTTTTAGCTTTGCTTTCTTCAGTTTTTTTTTTTTATATGTTACAATATGGACCTTTTCTCATGTTTGTCACTCCGGCAAAATGTATCCCGCCATTGGGCAGTGGGCGCACGCGCGGCGTACTCTATTTCTTCGAGGAAATCTAGAGGAGACGCTCGAAGCGTGCTCAAGAGAAAAACGCAGAAAATGATGAGTCACGTAGACGTACTTATCGTCTCTTATCAGCGCATACGTGCAAAGGAGAGGAGAGCGGGCGAGGCAAAATGAAAAACGAAATACAGTTCGGGGACGCGGTTAAGCGCGGACAGAAACCCAATATTACGTGCTATTATAAAGCATTATCGAGATATTTTAGGATCCAAAAAGAAGGATATGAACGCTTCTTTCACTAATTGCCGATGAGCTTTCGAACGTGGCATTTGCCTTTTTAAGAAAATGTACATTCTTTTTCCCTCCGTCCCTCCCCCCCCCCCCCTTTCCCGGCCCTCTCTCTTCCTCAACCAAATAAAATAATAATAATAATAAAAAAAGGGCATTGACGTGAAGGAATCCAGTCCCCGCGCCATCGTTCATCAACCAACCTTTCGAAACGTTGGACCATGACAACAAACAGCTCCGGATCCCGGAGCGTAGGCCCTTGAACGGGGATGCGCGAGCAACAGGCGTTCTAGAGGGCGCCACTGGCCCCCGCTCCGCAGCGGTCCTAGCCCGAGCGCATAAATACGGGCCGAGCAGCCGACTCACACGCCGTTCGACGATCGATGTCAAAGGCCGCTCCTCGCCGCCACCATCGGACGCCCCGAGAAGTGCTCGACCAGCAGTGCGACCGCGTGATCGGGAATTCCCTCGCGGCCCGGGAGGGTCTCGCCCGGAGCTCGGGACTGTGGCCCGCCCGCCGGAGCACGACCTACTCAACGCAGCGCCACTCAAGGTGAGCATCGACGGCATAGAAGAAGAAATTCGCTGAGCGTTGCTGTCCTCCTCTCGTATGTTTCGGAACGCATGTTCGGACTTCAAGAAACTCTCAGAAGCCATCCATAAACTGGGCTTCTGGTCGTCTCTTGAGTTCACAAATTTTATTCTATTTTTATTAATACTACTTCAGC
Source organism: Ixodes persulcatus (assembly GCA_013358835.2). Classification (NCBI taxonomy): domain Eukaryota; kingdom Metazoa; phylum Arthropoda; class Arachnida; order Ixodida; family Ixodidae; genus Ixodes; species Ixodes persulcatus. The sequence goes on along the minus strand of JABSTQ010004851.1, from coordinate 132,619 downwards.
AGTGTGCTTTTTTTTTTCTTTAGGGGAAAGCGCGAGTGGGGCAAAATCACGCACGGACATCGCGATAAGTTTTCCAATGTCACCCTCATCATTATTGCTGTTCTATTGACTCTCACGTGGGCCAAATAAGTGCGTTATTTTCCTTGGGCGTGAGAAAGAACTCATGGCTCACCAAAGAAGAGACAACGGCAGACATGAATGTAGACATTTGCCTCGCCTCCTTTGAATCCTCTGTGCTGAGCCCACACTAAGATAGCTGCATCTCGGGAAAGTGGCCTCATTGCATTCCCTGCCTGCTAGCCGCACACAAACACATACTAACATACAGTCGACAAAACCTCGCCAGGCGATATGGCTGATAGTATGTTGCCATGGCAATCGCCATTTCGGTTCTATCAAATCTTTCAAATCTCGAAAGGGTCGTTTTGAACCACTCGTTTCAAATTCGCTATGGAGCTTCATCGTGCTGAAAGTGTTCCTCGCAAATATGAGCACCTTTTGCGCTGTGTCTGTAGTCAACATATCAATCATGTTTATCGCCTCGGATTTCTTTCAGCCTTATTGTTCTTCTGGCGGGGAAATCCTTTTTTAAATTGCGCCAAGCATCGACGCCGCATATGGTGGTGGTGCTAAGCTGTGTGCATGCTCAGCCGATGCGCGGGTAGCCAAATCTTCCTATACAAGAAATGTGTTTTTAAAGCAGCTTGTCACCAGGGAAATTGGACCGTTTCGCTAGGAATGGAGAGGTCAAGGTGCAGCTGATTAATCCATGGACCAATATGACGACCATATGGGGAGCTTGGCATTACTTTCCCAGGATCTCGTCACTAGAGCCGAAAGGGGAGAACATTTGGAGTGAGCAGCGACACAAGATCGCTTGCTATTAAAGCACGGAGAGTGTGCAAGCAGTTGATCGCTCGAAATGACAAGTTGTCCAAATTCCCCTAGAAATGTTGACAAACCGCCAGACGAAGGAAGCAATCGTACTACCGGCCCTAAATTACACCGATTCCGACAATAGTCTGAAAGTGTGATCTTGGTGCGCAGTTATGTCCGCGGCCTCGGTGGCCATACATGAGTTTTGGGCCATTTTGAGTTTTTGCTAGTAAGTGACAGTAAATGCGCCCCAACACATTTTGAATAAGAAAAATCAAAAAGGGAAGTTTCGCAAAAAAAGTAGAATTATACAATTTCTACGAGAAGTTTAAAAAAAAAAAAAACTAAAAAGGGTTAGGTGCCAATCAATAAATACATTTTTTGTCAAAAAAATAAACGCGCAGAACTGTTTGAACAAAGACTATACTTCGCTTCCCTTACAAAAAAATTCTCCACCTTCTAAAAAATTTCTATAGAAAATAGTGTACAGAGGCTATAGATACTTTAAAAAAGTACATCCACTTTTATATCCACTGTCTATAGCTTTTTGGCCTTTTTTGTATAGTTTCTTTAGGGCTTAGTCTACTAAGATTGGATAGAGAACGTATACAAATTGTAGAGAAAACAGGTTGAAATTTTGACGATGTTTCTATCCCCTTCGTAACGACAACAGATCAATTTTTTGCGAAAATAATATGCATTATGTAAATTAATTTTAGGTTTGTCAGGACACATCCATGGAAACACGCAATCACCGCTTGTCGTGTACCGATACGCAGACATCACAAATACAAACGCGACGGATCACTCCTAACACAAGTAATGCAATAGTGTTGACTGGTCCGCCGCTATATATGCCCTACAATTGAAAGACGATCACTTGAACGAGGATCACCCAGAAGATGAAAAAAGATTACACGCATGTTGCTTCTTTTCGCGCATAATTTATGCGAAATATAATTTATAAGGGTTGTGGAACTGCTTCTCCAACTATGAAGCACTGCAAGACGCGATAATTATTTGGCACAGTCGAAAAAAGCAGCCTCCGCAAGGAGGCTCCAAGTGAATCTGATGTCGCTTTTCCGAACTGCATCTTATTATTCTGTAGATTCTAGTCTACGCAAATTCTATAGAAATATGATGACATAAAGTGCATTGAGAGGTGGTGATAGTCATTCTATTGTATTTCTATCCTCTGTACTCTTTGAAGTTCGCTTGAAAGTGTATAAAAAGTCTATTGCAAATTGTCGATACCACGCAACTTGATAGGAAGTTGAAATAGTTGTTAAATGTGGATAGGGTTCCTATAGACTGCCTAAGATATTTTGTTTTGTAGGGGTTCACTTGAAGTTGGAGCGTAGCAGAAGCTATGAGAGCAATCTCCGGGTTTCAAGCTTCTCGCCTAAGCATGCACGGTCGTGCAGTGAAGGCATTCTTCAGGACGACATGCTTTTGCTTGTAGCTTCGGCTTCGCTCGCACGTGGAGTGAAACGAAGTATTGGCGGTTCATAACCCGAACTGGCTAAAACTCTGCAAAATTATGTTGAGCCGACAGAAGACGACCTCTTAATGGCTATTTCTCATCGAATGAGAACACCTATACCCTCCTCAGACCCGAGACTAATGCCACAATAAAAGAACTTTGATCAAGTCCTTATTTTTACAGTTGGGTTTCAAGAAAACCCACCAAAAAGGATTTTTAATGTGCGCAGTGACAAACTATATTTAATTGATTGTCCCCCTGCAGGGACACTGGGTCCATCCTTAGACCTGGTTAAAAAGTTTGTAAATTTTTGTGTATTCGGAAAGGGCCGGTAAATAACTGCTTTGACGCTGGGCTTTTCAGAAAAGAAGAAATAAATTAATTTATTCGTTTTCGAAGCACTCAAAACACAACACAAGCAAGTTCGGTATGTTCCTCACACCTCAAACTAGTAAACTAACTCGCCAAATTAATCGTTTTCCGACTCCCGTCACGAAGGAAATTCATAGAAGCAGTTTCTGCCAACTTCTATGCAAAGGTACACGTCGCAGTGAGCACAGCGGTGGCGTGTCTTCTTGCTGCAGCCAGCGTTTCGGCACCTTGATCCACTTTGAAGGTCGTCCTTTACTGGCAAATGAAGTGCGTCTTGTTTGCGAAAATGTTCCGATGGTACAGCTTTTCTCCTTTTTCTTGACGCGTTGTTTATGTCGTCTTCGTCGTCTTGAAGCGGCCTCTTCCTTGCCGCAATGTTCGTGTCATCTTCGTCGTCTTGAGATGGTGGGCTTATCTTTTGCCACAGCAATGCCTCAGCCACGGAAATCTTGAAATCAAGGTAGTCAAGAATGTTTCTTTTTTGGATTCCCTCTGTCTTTTTGTCTGCTCTGTACTGAAGTCAGCTGTTGAAGCAAGCAAGATCGGACATGTGAAGCATTGTGCGCAGTGTCCACCTGTTTGTGCGGCTCCTTTGAGCATACAGGGCGAGCATTCGGTCAGCTAAGTCCACACCACCCATATTTTCATTGTACTTCTTGATGACGGATGGGCGCGGGACATCCAGAAACTTTTTTTCTTTTTTGCACCACCTTTTGCACTCATCTTCAGGCTCCACTCCAAAGGCAGCCGACAGCATCACAATTGTTTTTTTGTCTACCCATTTTGTACACGCAAGCGTGCGATCTTGTCGCAGCAGCTCCTCCGAAGTGCCCCGTGATTTCTTCAACAGTTCTTTGTCATTTGTGAAATGGGCCTCTTTTGGCATTCTGTTCTTCATCAGAGTGCCGGTGCCAAAAATGTCCTTCTTCGTGAGCTCGTCCATCAAACGTACCGAAGAAAACCAACGGTCAATGTAAAGCGTGGAACACGCAGGCACTGTCTCAACTAGCTTCATGACTGAGTTGCCTGATACGCCAAGGCCGACGTCTGGAAACGTCTCTTTGCCTTTGTAAATTACAAAGTCATAAATCAACCCGTCCTTTCCTGCGAGAACAAAGTTTTTCAGGCCCACAGGGTTCGGTTTGTTAGGAATGTAGTTCTTCATAGGGCAGCGCCCTGAAAATGGGATAATTTGCTCATCCACACAAAGGCAGTTGGGTCTTTCCAAGCCCAAGCAGCCCTTTCGCACCATCTCTATGAAAGGCACAACCTTCCAAAGTCTCTCCCTTTTCTTATCGTCATCGCTGACGTCATCGTCAAGTTGGCAGCACAGGTTAGATCGCAATAAGAAAAACGGATCTCGTGGCATGGTGTCAGCTATTGAACTAACAGCCAAGCTCTTCTTCCAAAACAATCGTATTCTGGGATAGCCAATCACTCCCATTAGCATTGAACAACCCAAAAACTGTTTCACTTCCTGGCCAGTGACCTTAGCTATGGTTCCACGCACCCTCAGAATTCTCTGGTTTGTTTTTTCAGCCATTTGTTCGAGCATGATGTCATCTACATACTGCTTGTAGTAGTCAACAGGCGAGAACTCCGATCTTTTTTCCGAGAATACACACCCAGTTTCGAGAACAGGCACGTCGTTTGCTGGTGCAGAATCTGCCGCCTTCCACAAAACGCGCCTTTGCGAATTGTCTGCGCCTCTGGAGTCGTTGTCGTCACTGTCAGTAGATGAACCAGCATACTCCTCAGTGTCGGAATCGTACGCACCATTCACGTTGTTTACGCCGTCTTCATTCTCCGAGTCCGAAATATCGGAGGTTTCCCGTTCGCAAATTGATTGCAAAACTTCGTCAGCCTTCTTGGTGGATAACCCTGAAATTACAACGCAAAGTTTATTTTAGACTTCAGTTCGCAACCGTTGAATTTCGAGAAAACAAATGCTCTACAAGGGACACCGACTTCAAAATATTCAAACACATGGACCCAATGTCCCTGTGCGAGGACACTACACTCCATAAGCTGCAAATGTCTCCATAAAGACAACATCTTTCTAAAAATGGCGTCCACGTGTTCTCTAGGCTTTAAACCTTTATGCCGCATCGCAATCGGTTTGAATGACAACTGTTATGAACAACGAAACAGCGACTTACCCCGCCGTCGTGCGTAAAACGTGGACGTGGTGATTGCCGCCATGTTTTCTCAACAGAGGAGCGAACAATTTTGCTGAACTCTTCATAGATGGCGCCACAAACATTGGCCTCCCAGAGGTACATTGGGTCTCTACACTGTTAGCAAAAATAACACGCCCAGTCGTGTAAACCGTTGTCCCATAGCGGACACGTCGAAACGTGTTCGTTTTACACGCAGCCATGTGTGTTATTCGCCTACACACGAGGTGCCGTGTAAACTTAACACGCTACACCGTGTCTGCTTTCCGAAAAACACGGTCCAGCGTGTTTTTTATGCAACATGGCGGCCAGCAGCCGAGAACAGGCGAGAGACGAGCCCAGCGAGCCGCGCGCCTTTCAGCCGAATTGAAAGCACACAGGACGCGTTTGTTCTCGTTCGATGTCTTTTATACACAGTAAACAGTCTCCAAGCGGCGGACGTAGCTACGTGCAAAGGTACGTACGTGCGTCGTCGGCGGTCGGTAGCGTCGGCAGCTACGACGCAACACGGAACCGCTAGACAAAAAAACGAATACCGAACTTACATGGATAAATAGCTCAAGGAAACTATTTGAAGTCGGGCGGTAACTTGCGCCACCTAGTGAGGTTTTTAGCAGCTAGAGAAAAAAAAAATTAGGAGTTTGTTAGTACGCTGAGAACTATCACAAGTAGACAGCAACCCTACATACATCACTGACAACACGAGTACCACGTAGGACACATACACAAACACAACACCGACACTGCGCCCGACACTTCCTACTAACATTCTATTCTACCCGCGGCGTATATAAGCTTGACATGTGCGGGTGAGCTCTTTGGTCGCTGACCGTTACAGATTTATAGAAGAAGACACAAAACACGGCACAATGAACAGCCGTATGTAAGAACTGCTTGCATTTAAAAAGTATGGAGGCAAAATCTGTAAAATTAGTCCGTTGTGAAAAACAACGATGTATTAACAATAAATCTTAAACCGGCCATGAAAAAGCTTAACTTTTTGTTATTTTTATGCTCGACCAGTGTTATGAGCAGTCCGACTAGCTTAAATCAGATAGAAAAACAAATAATTAGGGTTTTATTATTATGTATTCAATAATCAATGGAAATTATCCTTGCGCAAAGCATTTTTTATATAAGTATTTGTGAAGGACATCCGCCCAACACTTCACTTCCGCTAGTTGTAGTACGCGTACGGGAGCAGAAGCCTTCACTTTTGGGGCGTTTTGATGCAGTTTGTTGTCGTATGTCGTGTCGGTGTCGAGTGGAGCGGTGGGGCCAGTGGGGCTTGGGAGTTTGTGACCGGTGTTATTCGTGAACACTAATGTGGCGCTGATGTGTTTTTTTTTTATTTTTTTCATACCGTTATTCCCCCGAACATTGAAAATTCACGGGCCCGTGGCACTGCATTCTGCTGAATCGCGAGCTCCTTCTCTGTTGTCGTTTTTCTGGTAGCACTCGTGGAGACTGCAAGCGTTTAAACAGTGTGCACCGTCTCGCCTACATCCGTGGTGACGTGCTTGACCTGTTGAAACTTATTGTTTCCGTCATTTTGGAGTACGCAAGGCAGTTATCTCGCTGCTCTGGTTTTGGTTATAAAAGCACGGCAAACCGCTCGTAGTTCCCGCCCTCTTCACCACTTTGACACCGGGTAACTGGATGAACGAGCATTTACGTTTACTTCAGAGGTCACTCGCGCCGATTCCTCACCGTCGAGCAGCAGGATTCAGCTGGCGACAAGCCGCGGATGAAAGGCTTGAGCATCAACAGCCCAAGTGCACTCGGTGCCGATGCGGGCGATGCGGGTTTCTGTCAACCGGTAGCCCAGCACAAACCGTGACCGTTCCAGCTCTTCGTCATGACACGGTGTTGCAGAGAGCAGGGTATAATACAACTACACGGACCACCGAAGCGAATGCACTGTTATCGTAAATCTTGGCTTGTGATTGTGCCTTTGTAGATCATCTTATTCGTTTTGCTGGAGACGCAAACGACGGGCATAGCAAAATTGTTTGCATATTCCGCATACCTCGCAAAACCATTTACCCAGTCCCCTTGCGAAAAGCGAAAAACACGGAGTCCGCACCGTCCTGACTTACCAGTCTTTCACCTGCTTTAGAGCAGTTTGTACCTGCTAGTAGGGATGTCTACTGAAACTGCAACTTGAAACTAGGGGCAGTGCCAGAGAGAAAGGAGACAAAGTCGGGAAAGCTTGCTCGCTCTCCCAATTTCTCAACTCTCAAAGATTGTGCCATAATAAATGCACCAACGCCTCTTCCAAAGTAAAGAAAACGCACTATGTCCACTACGTAAAGAAAAGCTCTCAGTTCATGCATCTGTGGGCAGGTAGGAAATCTTGCCCTAATTTATTCACACCGCATGATGAGCGCAACAGACTCACACGAGTCACACGAGATTTACAGGAAAATATCGGTGGTGACTTAAGTTTCCCTGAAATTCTGTATAACCGGTCGTTTGCAGGACCGAATCATCTACTCGAGCGGTGTGCGTCGCTGTGCAAACACGTCGCTGTGCAAATGCAGACCAACAACACTGCCGTGTATTATGTGCGTGCCGTGTATTGTGTGCGTGTTCGCCACGCACAGCGAACACGACCTTTGGTCCAGGCAACGACGCGCGGGCTGATGCAACCGGAGACGCCGGCGAGGGAGAGCAAGCCGCGGGGAAGAACGTGACGCCTGCGTGAAGGAACAGACTGGGCGCGGTCGCAGACCAAAGACGTTGTCAACCGAATGTAATCTACCAGTTAAATAAATATATATCCTGCATTATCCTAAAATTACCGGTACATCACAAACACGAAGCATAAAAACGGCAGATTTAGGACAACAATCCGAAGCCCATTATTCAATTAAAACGACATAATTTTATTGAAAACGCCCGGAGCTTTTTACTCACGGTATGCGTCGGGAATCTTCCACATTTTGAAACAGAACGAAGGAAGATTAATTTTAAAAACGCTCGCTGCGTCCTCCCGGACCAGTTGGACCGGATCAGCTGACGACGACGGGACTGAACCCGTTGAACCTCTACTCCACAAGAACCAATTTGAGGTCCGTGTTTGTGTGGGTTTCTACCTCCAAGCATCGCATCACACACCACGAACGTTTCGGCTCTTTCTCGCATCGCCGTGTTGCCCCAAACAGAACGAGATCGCCGAAGTCAACGCAGCGCTGTCGTGAACCTTGGCTTGTGGTTGCGCAGTCGTGGACCCTGTGACTCCCTTCGCTTTCAAAGCACACACGACTATTACGAATGATACTTTCCGTCTTCCGGGAACATCACAGGGGCACTTCTCCGGTCACGTCTTCGCTATGTGCTCGCAAACCGCGAAGCTTCTCGCGTCCTGTCAAACCAAAACAATAGCGGCGCCATGCGTTGATGCCAGATTTTCTCCGGTTAAACAAAAACAACGAAAGCAAACCGGCTCTAGCTTCCAGCGTACATCGGCGTTGCGCTTGCGCCGTGGCTAGATCGCTTGCAGTTGAAGGTTGTAGACAAAACGAAACCAACTGCGACGTCACGTGTTCAAATCGAGGACACGCTTTTTATATCCATGTTAACTGTTTAAAACGAATAATTAGACCCATAACATTATTTGTGGTGTGTAAGAAAATATTATCAAGACCCTTAAACTAAATACAAACCTGGGCGACGTGAGGGAAGCCGCATTGCCATCGACCAGAAAATGGCAGCAAGCACGGTAAGCGCGGGTTTCGCCAACGTCCTGCGACATGGCGCAATTGCTTTTGGTGCATATCCGTCTCCGAGACATGTTTCTTTCCGCGGCATTTGTCTCAACGGTCCTTTCTAAGTGTGTCCCCAAGCATTCCGGTGCTTCGATAGCCGGCAATGCTGCGGTCGTCGCCGGGGGTGATGCGTGTTTTCGAGGTCGGCTACACGGTTGTGCGTGTATGACCGAACCAAAACACGTTTTTTACAACCTCGCATGTTTTGTGAACAAGTTATCCGTTACTCAACGTGTAAATTTATGGTAATTTGTGTAAATAGCGTGTGTCTCACCCCAAATATTCACCATTTACACGGGACTTGCTAACAGTGTAAGCTGCGAGAGCCATGTTTTTTTTCACGGCCTGTGAACCAATGTCCCTGTGGGGGGACAGGCGGTCTGAGGAGGATACTCCGTTTTATATTTGGTGTATAACGGTGTCAAAGCTTACGGCCCAAGCATGCGGTTTTATTTAGCGCCTCATTAGCGTGGAAGCACGCGCAAATAAACCGCAACACAAAGCCGCAAATGCGTTCGAATATGCTTATCTGGTTGCGTGCACTCGTGTCGTCAGCTCTCCCGTTCTCGCGTCGTGCGCTCTCGAGTTATACATCGTGCACGTGCATACCGTTTGGTTCACTTACAAGGGAAAGGAAAATGCATCCTCAATCTCGTATTGTGCATAGGCGATAGAAATAGAATAGAGACTTGAGCATAATGATGGTAATGAAATATAATATGGAGTCCAAACTAGAACGAGTGGCAGCAAGGCATCAAGACCTCTTGCAACGCCCAAATGAAGAGAAGATTTGCGATCACGGCCTTTAAGGCACAAGCTAAGAAACGCGATGGTAACGAGAAGATTTTATGCGCGTCTGAAAGAATAAGAAAGTGTCAGTTTGAATGCTTTGGTTTCAAATGTGCCAGATGGCGGGCCGCGTTTTTGTCCTGGAATGTGGCCCCTTGTGTACCCGCGCGTGTTTGGCTACCTGCAACACGGAAACAATGTTGGTGTTGATTTTTTTCTCCCCATTGTTTTACTTTAAGTATGATCGTCCAGCGTGTCCGGTCAAGGAGCTTCGCTTTAATGTTTTATCGGAGGAGCCTATAATGGACCTTTTCCACATACCGACGGCACCAGGCGGTGGCTGCTCGAACTAAAAATCGAGGAAGTGACCTACCTGCGCTACCAATCGATAATGGGAGCTACGCTACCAGTTTCTTCGCTCTCTGAGCTGCGGCGCGTGCCCAACGCGACTTCAAAAAGGGGCATTTGTGGCGTCCACCCAAACGTCGTGTTTTTCCTTCCTTCCACTTCCTTTTTTTGTATAACACAATTATATATATGCTCCAATGAAATGTTCTACTCGCTGATCCATAGCCTCCTTCCGAATTTCCTCGATTTTTCGTTCCGACTTCCGCCGCTTGGCATCGGGCGCTCGCGCGTGCGCAGAACGCTTCTCGGAAAAGGTCCATTGCTGTTTCTTGTTACCAAGTCGAAGGAAGACTCAATCTTTTGGACTGGTTTGGACGCAAACGCGACGGTCTTATTATATTGACTTGGTTTACGCTTCCCGTGCCTTTGCATATTTTTTATCCTGCTAGGTCGACTCACATTTCGAATAAAGACTGCCCCCCCCCCCCCCCCCCCCACAGCTCGCGACGAACTAAACAATGCGATATTTGTTTGTGGCCAGGCGAATGAGGGGTACTCATACGAAATCTCTCAGCCACCCGTCCCCCTTCACCCCAGGAAAATTAACCCGAGCTGTGAAACTATGGGTTTGCAAGTGCAGTCTTCCTGTGATACTCGTGTGCTGTGGAAACAACGCGTTTCCGGTAGGATCTATGGGGATAAAAAGGAGCGAGCGCTTTCTAGTCCTTATAATAATCAATATTATTGCGTTTCGTAACGCTCCTATGTCGTGCAGGCTCATTAAATTGAAAGACGCTTTTTATTTTTTTTCAGGAAACAATAATCAATAGAGTAAAAGAAAAACCTATGACAAGAGTGAGCTGGTTTTCGCGTATGTTGAAACACAAATCTCATGGAAAGAAAGAGAATATTAAAGGGATACTGAACCGAAATTTGGATTTCGCAAAATAAGGCCGTAGAAGCGTTGAACGGGACGCTACGAACTCCAAAACATCAGTCATACATCGATATCTCAAACGGATGGCCGTACTTTTGGAAAAGAAGGGCGCGATGAATCGAGGTCTCTGACGTCACTGTCCTCCGGGAGAATTTGAGAATGAGGGGAAGCGGCCTCGCTTCTCTCCTCCTCGCTTCGGTTCACCAGCTCGAAGGGATGAAGCGAGGAGGAGAGGGAATGGGAATCGTGACGTGCCTTGTCTCGTCGGCCTCGTCGGCCGTGTTCAATCGCAAACTTCTTTTCCGAAAATACGGCGATCCGTTGGAGATATCGCTGTAGGAGTGATGTTTTTGGGTTTTGCAGCGTCCCGCCTATCTATCCAGCCCTGTTTTGTGAGCTCGAAATTTCAGTTCAGTATCCCTTTAAGTGAGATTACAAAATAAAATAAAAAAAAAAACTAGAGAAAACAATTCCTTTGGTTTGAGGGATGAACCAAACTGTTGCTTGCTATCAAACAAGTCTAGGAAGGTTCACTCCAAAAGGGCCCTCGCGTAGGTTTTCATTATCAGAAGCCTGATATTGGAACTGGTGAAGAACGTTTCGCGACAACTATTCTTTCTCTGAAGGAGTCCTGTTGTTCACGTCACCATTTTCCACTGGAAGTGGACAACATCCGGTGTAGTCTTTCGTAAAGGACACTTGAAAAGCGTTAACTAAACCAACAAAATGTTTAACTGCATCGTCAGTCACTTTTATAGTTTTGTGTTTTTCTTACTGACAACGTTAGGGCTGTGGATGACAGCGAGGTGCTAGATTCTTTTTGGCAGATAAGCCATTTACTCTATGCGCCGCATGCTTTGTTGCACAAAAAAAAACAACAGGTATGTTCCGACCCAGTTTGGAGAAAACAAAACGACCGAAATAGTTGCAGCAATGCGCGTCAAACAAAACGTCTATGTGTTATTAAATTTCCTTACCTGATGTCTTCAAGAAAACAGTCTGCGTTTCCTTGGGGAATCTTCGCACGGCTTGGTACATTACGTCACCAACCACCGATGTCCTCGCTCCACATGTTTTCCAACTGGCACTCACTAAAGGTGGCGGACTTAATGCTAATCGTAGAGACACACGCAAGCATCAGTTATCTGAGTAATGCGTCAGCATTCCACTGGCTCTCGTGTCAATGCGTTGAAGGACGCTCGGCGCGGGGCTCTGAACTAAATGCTGAGTTTGCGCCATCCGAGTGGGTCGAAGTTACGTGCAAGTAGAGAAGGCTGTGCACGGGAATTTTCATTATTCTGAGGTGGGATCGACAAAATAAAACAAATTTCCAATGACGATGAAAAATCTCATGCGCAAGATAATCGGGTTGGTTAAACAATTCAGATATTGTAGGAACATGACATAAAATAAGATCAGATTTCGCTTTATCAAAGTTCTGACTATACTTTGTACACCGCTAAGCTGACAGGGCAGTGGAGGCTATCTGCTCGCGGTTCAATCACTCACCTGCCACTTACCGCCTGACCCCGCTCTCTGTGCGCGTGAGCGCGCATAGGACTTGATCAGCGGTTGCAGGGACAACCGTTGTCTGGTCTACCGAGCATGCAGCGTCCAATGCCATGTCAGATTAGCGATAAAAGGAGTATAAACTCCACACGTACCCGCGTTTTATGTTAAGATATTTGCGGTGCTTTGTTAGTGACAATATTTCTCTGTTTAGTGCGTGATTTGCTCTCCGCAGGTTGCGGAGAGAAGTAGGCGTAGGTGCCTTATTTAAATCGGATTTTATACTAAAGCTCAGCCAGGTCACAAGAGAAGAAATGCTATAAGGACTGACTTTTCTAAGGGAGGCTCTCGTTGTGTACCGTACCCTAATGCCTTCATTTGACCGTTCGGATTGTATTAAATGACCGGTTCGAGGGCGTTCAGTAGCTAATCGTTTTCGGAGGCAAGCGTTGCGTGGACATGCTGGAAATATTCGAGTGTCTACGCACGATGAACGCCCTCGAAACCAACTACCTGAGAATAACTCGCGGGTGCTCCAATTCTCACGCTGCATTTCCATAACCTTTTCACCATTCTAACTGTAAATTGTGAATTTAGTGGAATTAATTGGGCTTTAATCGACGAAAGTTAGAAAATATTGATGTATTTATCCCAGTCTAGTGCTTTTTATGATGGCCTGTGCCTGGCTTTCCACTTGCTTTAGACCAATAGCCAAACGCTCCCTATGACGTTGCTGGTGGAATTATTGCCTCTTTCATCGACGGAAAAGTGGAATATGGAAACATTTATCCCACTCTAGGGTTTTTATGATGGACTGTGCTTGACTTTCCACATGCTTTCCACGATTAGCCAAACACTCCCTATGACGTCGTTGGTGGAATTATTTGTGGTTTCATCGACGGAAAAGTGGAATACGGAAATATTGATGCCAGTCTACGGATTTTTATTATCGACTGCGCGTGACTTTTCACTAAAATATTAGAATGCTAAACATAATATCACGGTTCACGCGGATGTTGAACATAAAATCAGAGTTCGCTTGAGCCTGGTACATCCTCAAGCAATGTACTTAGTAGGAACTCTACATTCTCTTTTTATTCTTTGTTGTAGCAGATGTCCTTGAATTGAGGATTAAGGAAGGTGGCAAGGCCGTGATGTGTGTGTGTGCTTACGTCCAAGAACCTTGTTTTCACTGATCTGAGAAGATGCTGGGGAAACGCACTGTTTTGTTCCACTTGCGCCCTCAAAAAGCAACATCTTCACACACTGAACAAGTGGAACAACCATGGAAAGTGTTGGGAAAGACTCAACACAAGCAGCTGTTCTGGCTTCTTCAATTGGTTGCATATGCATGGGAGCGGCCGAAAAACTTTCACACTCTACTGCGCTTTCTCTTCGAACAACTTCCCGCTTTTACCACTTCTACTTCGCTTATGTAGAGTGGCGGTACCGTTGCCACCATTTATGAAACGTCTCCACGACACGCTTTCCGAAAGCGTGAACGAGCGGTCTCGTGCGAAAGCGGTCCCTAAAGGCTGAACCACATGTAACAGATTTAGCGAGCGACGAGACGTGCGACAGCGACGAGAGTCAGCAGCAAGCGACGGAGATTTCTCACTGTCACTCGTCTCGTCGCTCGGTGTTTGGATTTCTAGAAAACGTCATCGCCTTGGTCGCTTGCTCACGCCACTTTCATGCGGCTTGCCTCATCGCGCGACTGACCGAGTGACAACGAAGCGGGTCGACGTCGCCTGTCTCGTCTCTTGCCGAATCGTTTTCATGCGGGTTATACTTAACACAGTGGTCCCTAATGGAGGTAAAAGCAACGTACGTATTAGTGATGGGCCGAACTTTTGCCGAATCGGAAGTTCGGCGCCGAATCGCGGGATTCGGCAAAGCCGAACTTTTGCCGAACTTATCTAAGGATTCGGCAAAATTATATTGTTACCAGACTTAACGTTGATATTTCGTTTTGTGTTGCCTACTCCACACCGCGCCGTAACCGCTAGTTGTACTACACTCCACGATGGTAACCGCACGACTGTACGGCGTCCATTTGCAATCCATGGCTCCGTCGCGTTCTCGCGCGTGCGCAGACATTTGCCGAATCTTTGCCGAACTTTCCTTCAAATGTTCGGCATTTGCCGAACTTTGCCGAATGTGAAGTTCGGCAGATTCGGTCCATCACTAGTACGTATAGAGAGAAACTGCTGCTGCCGATGATTATAATCATTGTCTAGGAGAAGAGGGTACGTATTGCCATCTTGCGGGCACATATGGCAGGCGTGCCGGAGCGTTGTGGGACGCCTCTGAAGGGAATTTCGCGGAGCGACGCCGTAACGACTATTCGGAAATTATTCGAAAATATTCGAAACTTTTTTAAATTATTATTCGATTCGATTAACGAATCGAATACTGTAATATTCGATTCGTTATTCGAAAATGGCGAATATTCGCACACCCCTACTTATTTTTAACTCCGTCGACTACCAAGGAGTTAGTTTTGGAAATGTTGTTCCATGCAACTGAGGCGTACTCAAGTTGCGTTCTCAACAACGAACGGTGCAGTGTCACAAACGTAAACTGATTTTTAAATTCCTTTGTTATGCGGCATGTGGCGGCTAACGTGCGAAGACGAGTTCACAACTCTTGTTAAGTGATCACGGAGCCTCAAGTTTGAATCAAACGTAACACCCTAGTCCTTCATCTCAGACACACGCGGTGACAACTCACTGCAGATGCTATAAGCAAAAATAGTTTTCGATGTTTTCCGTGAAAATGCCAAGTTTGGCTTTCGATCGGTTAAAACAACGACCCTTAACCGAGCACCAGTTGTAAAAGGAACATGCGTCCTCTTGAAGCCTAATTGAATCATCAATGTTTGTAGAATTTTATGGCATCCGCGTACTGCAGAAATGATGACTTAGAAAAAACGGAGGAAACGTCGTTTACGAACATAGAGAACAGGACGGGACCTAAAACAAATCCTTGAGGAACGCCAGAGGAAGCCCTGTAGAATGGAGAGGCTATATTGTTAACCCGGACATATGCGATTCTACTTGTCAGATAATTTTTAATCCAGTCAAGAACTGAGTCACAGAATCCATAGGAGGAAAGCTTCGCCAAGAGAATAGTCTGGTTAACAACGTCGACGGCCTTGCTCAAGTCAAAATAGGTAACATCCAGCTCACCTTTATTACAAACGACCTGAGAAGCGGTGGACGAAAAAGTATCGAGATTTGTAGCACTTGACCTGCCAGACCTAATGCCATGTTGGTTAGGGATGGCTATGTTATGAAACTTAAAAGATAGGAATTGGTGTATGACCATTTCAAAGAGCTTGGCAAAAGAGAGTAGAAGAGAGATAGGTCTATAGTTCAGGACATCAGCCCTACACTCTAAAAAAGCTTGCGTGTCTACTTACCCGAAAAAACACTCGAAGAACCAATCTCTACGATCTACGAAATCAGCTCAGCGAATGATGAGGCGGAACATCTGTTTAGGCCTCAAAATTAAGTCTGCGCTGTGGCATTAGGCAATGCAAGCATGACGCTTTGCATTGCGTAATGCCACAGCGCAGACTTCATTTTTAGGTCTAAACGGATGTTTCCATCATAATTCGCTGAGCTGTTTTGTAGACTACACAGATTGGCTACACAGATTGGACAGTGTTTTGCGGGTAAGTAGACGCGCAGGCATTTATTAGAGTATTTTCTGTCTTTAATATTGGAACCACTACGGCTTTTTTCCCCGCTTCTGGAAATATCCCTGACCTCAAGGAGTTATTCAAATAACGCACAAAATGGGCGGGAATATTTCATGATAAGATTTGATTATTGCTGAGGGGATTCTGTCGTTCCCCTTAGATAATGTGGCTCTTATTTTTTTATACATAACCCAACACATTATTCGTCGACATGAATGCTTCTGAGTTGGTCGCCGAACCCAGCCAAGGGAGGCAAGGCAGAAGACGCGCAGTCGGAGCCGTTTTCATAGACTGAACTAAAGTGAGCTGCAAACAAGTCAGGTACTCTCTCCTCATCGCCTCCATGAAAATCCAGAGCTACCTCCGATCTTAGGTTCTCCCGAAGGCCACATCTAGCGCACCTCCAGAATTTCTTTGGATCTTTCACAAGATCTCATTCTACCGACTCACGGTGACGTTTTCGATCACGGCTATTTAAATGCGTGCATTGTTTTCTTCAGCTCTAGCTAGACCTTTGCTTCCCACTCTGGTAGACCGTCTTTCTGAACTTCTCTGTGCAAGGAGTTTTTTCTGGTTAAGAGAGCTTTCGGTTCTGAAGAAAACTAGTTAGAGAGGGATAATTTCGTTACGGTCTTAAGGGAATTTATATTTTAGGGTGCATTCATCTTTTTGATAATAATAATGTTAATAATAATAATGATAATGAAAATTATGGTGATAATAATAATTATAATTATAATAATAATATACTAATAATATATTACTACTACTACTACTACTACTACTACTACTGCTACTACTAATAATAATATAATAAGGGTTTATTTGCATCAAAAAGTCCACGATGCTGCGCACCTCAAGAAAAAGGATGTCATATTGACAGATTGACAAAGCCGAAGGCCCCGACACTGGCAGATTCACAACATGAATGACACAATGATTCAATTTATTACTGGTGTTTAAATGAATATGTTATTGAACTACAAGAAGAGTGTTCAAATGTTTGTGACGCGAATATATTCACCATTGTCTTTTACATACTCCATCAATGCTAAACCCCTTATATCAGTCAATCAATTTCGATATCTTGGTGTTTTAATTACTTCTGACCTAACCTGGAACCCTCATGTAGACTTTATCGTCCAGAAAGCATTAGAGAAACTCTGGTTTCTAAAACCCAACCTTTGTGACTGTACACTCTAAGTACTGCCTGCGCCTCTACTTACCCGCAAAACACTCAAAGAGCCAATCTCTGCGATCTACGAAATCAGCTCTGCGAATGATGAGGAGGAACATCCGTTTAGACCTAACAATGAAGTCTGCGCTGTGGCATTACGCAATGCAAAGCCTCATGCTTGCATTGCGTAATGCCGCAGCGCAGACTTAATTTTGAGGTCTAAACAAATGTTCCGCCTCATGATTCGCTGAGCTGATTTCGTAGATCGGAGAGGTTGGCTTTTCGAGTGTTTTGCGTGTAAGTAGACGCGCAGGCATTTCTTAGAGTGTACGGCAGGTACAAAGTTGTTGGCTTATATATATATAATTATAACCTATGCTAGCATATGCTGATATTATATGGGATCCCCATACCAAGTTGTCTTCTGATGTGCTCGAAACTGTTCAAAGCAGGTATTACGGTTTCGTATAATCGCTACGCTTATATGTATTAAATATCCAATTTATATGTCCTGTCAGTAGTGCGTGATTTAGTGACACGCCGAAAAATAGATCGGCTGAACATTATTTTTAAAATTGTTCATGGTAATTTGCGCTGTGCCTGAACGTTTATTCGGCAATTAACGAAGCTATGTCTAAACAAGAAATAAGCACAAACTAACATTCATCGGACCATTGTTATCACTGACTGTGCTTTGCTGCAAAAAGATGTCCATTCAGTACAAAGATTGTGTATTCTGAACAATTTAGTTTTGAACCCCCGGAAAACTCAAGTGATGTCTTTGTCCAGAACGCGTAGCACATTATCTTATATGGACTGTCTGGGAAATGAAACCATTAGTCGAACCATAATAGTTAAAGATCTAGGTTTTTTTTTGTGGATGATCGCCTTTTTTTAATTCTCAAATGAACTCTATTGTTAACAAGAGTCTGCGCATGTTGGGAATAATGGCCCGCCTGACTAGACTATTTAGCACTCATCATTGTCTCTAGCGACTTTTAGTACTTAAGTACGCTCGAAACTTGAATTTGCATCTGTCATTTGGAACTCTACGTCTAGTACAGTGAGTGAAAAAATTTAACATATACACAAACGATTTGTGCGGATTGTCTTTGACAGATATTGTGGTCATAAATGTTATTTTGAATATAATTTAATATTATCCAAACTAAAACTGTGCACTCAGCATAACAGTAGATCTGTCCGGAATGTTAAGTTTTTGCGCAGGTTGGTTCATGGATCTATAGACAGACCTGCACTTCTTGCTTCTCTCCACTACTGCATTTCTCTCAGACTCTGTAAATCTCAGAGTTTTTTACACAGATATTCATAGCAACTTGTCACGGGTATCACAAATTCAACATGTTTTAAACTCGAAGTTTTGCAATGTTGATATATTTTGTACAAAATTGCCCCTTGTTTGCACAGGGTTGCTCCAAAAAATGCCAAAACTGTTAGCATGTGTATTACGTAAGCCATATGTATAAGTTTTAAAACGTGTGTATAATTTGAATCTTATAAATTCCTGATGAATATGTATTTTATGCTTAGTACTTTACCTCAAAGGCCTTTGAGCTGTTGGTAAGCACGCGAAAATAAACATTAGATTAAATTTGATTGAATTGAATTGAATTGTGTAGAACCACATTGTTTAGACCGTCCTTCTTCCTTAATGCAATAGGCGAATGGAATGATCTCCCTAAAAGTGTTCTCAATTCAGAATCACGGACCATTTTTGATGACGCGCCACTCAAATGTTTTTGTCAATTAGTTTGCCTTTAATGCATTAGTATGTTTTGTTTTTGTCACTTTTGTTATTTGCATTTTCTGCCTTGGCGTTTATATAAAAATGTTAACAGTATGGCCAAATAAATAAATAATAAATAAAATAAGCAAAAATAGGGACGATATTGGCAGCAAAAATATGCATAGTAATAAGCACATGATGACTAAGAAAACTATAGCCTACTCACACACACAAACACAAAAAGACTTGACCTAAAGAAGCTAATCACGTCCGTGGAAAACGTTCAATCCGCACAGAATAAAATAAACAGAAAATTAGAAAGACAAACTGACAGAGCTTCCAGGAAACAAGATACCCGTTTTTATACAAAGATAATACTTCAAGGCCTGCTGAACAGGCTACGTAGTTCCTTGAAAGAAGTAGACTCTGCCAGAATATTTTGTCATATAAAATATTTAATAACCTTGGGAGCTTGATTTGTATCATATTTAAGCACTACGTTCATATGTAGGTGTCTATTTTTCAAGGTTGATTATTTCGCGTGTTATATGAATTGACGTGTGTTCTCAAGTTTGCTAACTGTCGTAAAAAGTAAGAGTCACTTCTTGTTTGTACTGCTCGCAGGTCGGAAATGATAATTTTTTATTGGCTTTACTTTTTACGTTTTAAATAAGGATTATATGTGATAGTGATGTGGCACATTGTGTATCATACTCAGAAACGTTTTTGTAGTATATGAGTTTTCTGCTGATTTTCTTGTGCGGTCAACGACCAAAATAAATAACTGTACTTAAGTCTAGAAGAAAATTGAGAATTGCATATTAACATCATCATATTACGTGACAGTATCCGCGTATTTCTATATGTGAGGACAAGTACCCGTGACAGTTTTGTGATCACTGTATTTTTATGCTGATCCCAAGACAATGGTTCCTGAAATATGACGCCTAGCTAATGTCTTAACGAAAGGCATGTCACAACCGGCACAGAATTCAATACAATTGTTTTGGTAATAGCTATATTCTTGTTTTTACCACGAAATAGATTTGATTTTGTCTTTTTAACATTTCTTTTTCAACCATTATGTTTTGTCGATTTCTCTAATCTAAGAAGTGTTGAATTTGCGTGATCAGTTACTTCATGAGGTAGATTGTCAGTCAAAAATATACTCGTATCATTGGCGTAGATAATAAATTTAGCAGATGAATTTATACCCACAGTATTATGAGGAAACATTTAAAAAAGGTCCCTAAATTCTGCCTTGTGGCGCGCCAAGAGAAACTTGAAGAGGGTCAGAAAGAAAGTCATCCAAGCTGACGGTTTGGCTACGATATTGTAAATATGATTGAAGAAGGGATGTGGCGATTTCACAAATACCGTACCGCTCCAGTTTTTGTATAAGAAGTTCGTGATTGACATGATCGTATGCTTTTGTGGAATCTACAAATAGGCTTAGGACTATATTTCCTTCCTCTAATTGGGTTAGAATGTGCTCTTTCTGTGTAAGTAGAGCAAGCTCTGTACTGTGGCTTTTACGAAACCTAAACTGGGAGTCGTTTAGTAGGTTATGTTTTAGTTGAAATTTATTAAGTTGTTTCAAGGTAACTTTTTCGGGTGCCTTTGAGAGTACTGTTAGGATGGATACTGGTCTGTAGTTGCCCGTGTCGTTTCTGTCACCTTTCTTAAAAACACGGTGATATGCAACCTTCATTTTGTTTGGAAAAACCGCCTGACTAATGCATAGATTAAAAATATGCACTAAACATGGTGCAAGAAAAACAGTCTGCTTAATTAAAGGGTTTTACTCTCATGATGCCATTAAGTGGAGCGTTTCTATTTTTGAAATTTTCATTTACATCGCTTACTTCATCTTCACATACAGGTTCAAGAAAAACGGAGTTACTATTGTGCGTATATTTCTAAAGTCGCTGTTCAAGGATAGTTTGTCAACAACGTTTACAAAATAATTATTGAAGCTATCTGCAAGCGGTTTGCCGGAGACTTCAATACCGTTTAGTTTTTTTCTTATGAACAGAGTCATGGGGAGCCTTATAATTCAATAGAGAATTAAGCATTTTACAGATCAAAACAGTATACGCAGGAACAGAACAAAATACATTAGAAACAAAAATCACGCTACGCTTTTTTTAAGTCTTTCTAATCGATGTCGACCTGACCTAAATTCCTGAAGTGCTTTTGGATCTTTAGTTTCAATAAATTGGTTGAATAGAATGTGCTTCTTTCGTATTCTTGCGGATAGCTCCGTAGTGACCCAGGTATTAGGTGACTTTATATTCTGTTTTACGTGTACGAGGGGCAAACTTTCAGCATATTTGGGCTTCAATAGAGAAAGAAATATTTCGTAAGTATCGTTTGCATTACTTGATCTAAATACGCTATTGCTATAAACCTCAGCAACTTGTTTCACAAAATGTGCAGATATTTTTTATTCTTTATCTGCAGTATTAAATATGTCGACTGTGAATGTTTTTCTGTGTGTATCCTCTTTTGCATATAAATACGGGTAAGTGATCACTTAAGCCATAAGCAAGTACTCCACCTGTCATTCTGTCTGAGCTTATATTTGTAAACAAAATATCAATTAAAGATGCAGAATTTGGTGTCACCCTTGTAGAAAGATTGATCATGTTCAAAACGCCATTGGAATTCAACATAGCATCTAGCTAAGTTTTCGTAGTCATTTGTTGGCATATTTGTATTCCCATCGCCGCCGCAAATCAAATCAAAATTAGTATTATTACATGTAAGGAAAAAGGCTTCTA
Organism: Ixodes persulcatus; assembly: GCA_013358835.2. Lineage (NCBI taxonomy): Eukaryota > Metazoa > Arthropoda > Arachnida > Ixodida > Ixodidae > Ixodes > Ixodes persulcatus. The sequence continues at coordinate 110,945 of JABSTQ010004851.1, read as the reverse complement.
AGTGATCCAAAAAAGGCGTTTTCATACAATCCGGAGGACGATAGCAAACAGCAAGTACCGTATTTTGCAGTTGGAGTGCCTTAAACTCGGAATCACTTGTAATGGTGCAGAACTTTTGTAATAGAGCAGAATTGAGAACATTTTTTTACGAAAATCCATATTAAACCACCGCGACCGCTACCGCGATTTAAAATAAAAAGTATTGTACGATGAAAGACAGAAAATATTATTTTCATCCGTGGTCCATGTTTCGGTTAACATGGTTACGACAAATGCCTTATCTAACTGGTGAAAGAAAATAAAACAAAATATCTGACTCATTCTTCTAGACGGACATTACTTCAATGTGAAACTATTTGAATGACTTCAAACACTTTTTACCAACATTTTTCACGAAAATATGTGGTAGTACGTAGGATTCACCGTCAGTTCACATCATGTTTGTCAGTTGCTTAAGTTTCTCTTTTTCACTAAACTTACCCAGGTCGAAAAAAAGAAAAGACTACCAATGCTCGTTCCCTGTCAACCCGGCGCACAAGCGCTCGTGGGTTACTGTGCCCCATATACTTGAATTTATTTATCTTTGCCCAGTTTGTTGTCTGAAACAGCAAAGCACGAATACTTTTTGTTCGATATTTGAATGTGAACAGGTTTTCGTTGGAACTGCGGATTTTATTTCTGTTCTACCACCACACGTCTCGGTGCCGCAGATACAGTCTGCGGCACCGAGAACCTACAACCTTTGTTAAATTACAGGCTACCACGTTCAGAGTGCAGTCTCCGAGTCTGCATGACTTGGAAGTCCCCCTTGCAAAAAGGCACCCCTCTTGGGAAGAACAGACCTGCAAAACATTTTTCTATAGGTTTTTCCGAATCTGTATACTAAAAGCAAATCGCCTAAAGCATGTCTTTTAACAACGCAACACCTACTGCTGTCACTCGCAGCACACTTTATGTGGTTGTGCGAATTTTCATTTTTAAGAAGTCAGCTGGTGTGCACCAACCATGAAAAGGAGTTTTCGTTTGTGTTTACAGGTCCCCATAGCAGGCATTGGAAAACTTTAAGAAATGCCTGAGCGTCTACTTACCCGCAAAACATTCAAAGAGCCAATCTCTGCGATCTACGAAATCAGCTCAGCGAATGGTGAGGCGGAACATCCGTTTAGACGTAAAAATTGTCTGCACTGTGGCATTTCGCAATGCAAAGCTTCATGCTTGCATTGCGTAATGCCACAGCGCAGACCTAATTTTGAGGTCTAAAAAGATGTTCCGCCTCATCATTCGCAGAGCTGATTCCGTAGATCGCAGAGAATGGCTCTCTGAGTGTTCTGCGGGTAAGATAGACGTGCAGGCATTTGTTAGAGTGAAGGGTATTCTGTTACTGCTCCGTAGAACCAGCAATAATGAGCGCCACATTTTTGAAGGACTACCCGTCTGGAAAGAGTGTGTATTTAAACGATTTAGACACCCCTTTTCTAGGCGCGTGCGTGAGCGCCCACAATTTGAGGTTTCACCAGTCATCGGTCAACACCATCTCTGGATGCTTATCTGCAGTTGCCGTGATAATGGACAAAACACACTATTCACGTGATCCCTTTCTTCCAACCGCCGGTCTAATCTCCCTCCCAGGGTGGACGTTTTGGTGGAAGCAAAGGAAGACATATTTACGACCATTTGTTTGTGTCGTCAGGCATAATATATGCACCGACGTTTGGAAAACAAGCTCGGCGTGGCATTAGCGCGCAAATTACCTCGGTGCAATGGAAACATGGCGGCTGTGCGGAAAATATTGGGAAACGCAGTTTTTAGTTGTAGATATTCGTACATCTTCACCGAACGAAGGGCAAGAATATCTACGTGGTTTAGGCGACATTCTGAACTGCGGCCTGCGGTGGCGAAACTTCTCCCCGGCCCTTGTTAAAAATAGCCTTAAACAAAGTCTGTCTGCGCGCAAATATTTGGGAACATGTCGAGCGCTGCACGAATGACGGGCGCCGCTGTTTCTAAATCTGCGCGGTTCTTCTTCCACCGGTGAAAGGCGAGCGGGGAAGTAGCGGTCGACAATCAAGCCGGATATCGTCCAACGGTATATGTTAAATAGTTTCTCTGCCCCGATTTTTTAACGTGAAATTTTCTTTGGCTAGGTGTACGGCATTTTGTGAAGCCTGGATAAGAGCGTGGCCGCGAGGTTCGACACTGATGGTATTTGAAGTGTGTGTGTGTGTGTGGGGGGGGGGGGGGGGTGCGGGGGTGCGGGGGGTGAAGAGGCCATCGCAGTAAAAACGCGTTTCCGCCAGGCGGGAATCGAACCCAGGCCTTTTAGATTATTAAGCGAGTGTCGTTCCAGCAGGTCACGACACCTTTTGTTTTTTGCTTATTTTGACACAAAGAATTCAAAACGGTAAAATCACATACACAAACGACAATCTGTGTGTGTGTATACATTTTTTTAAATTCTATGACGCTCTGGAGAACGTCCAGAATTGCCATCCACTCAGGTATACACTCCAACGTGGCGTACACAGACTCCAGGACGCGAACAGACTCTATAAAATAAAAACATACAGGCAGACTAGGACGTAGTTAAACTACTCTACTCAAACTACTGTAGTTTAACTACTTTTCCGAGTAACTTGGTAACTTTCAATTACAAATTTATTTGGGTAATTAGGAGTTTAATTTAACTACGTTTTCCAGGCAACTTCTACTCAAATTACTAACTACTTTCGAAATCTAGTGCTAATTTTGCTCATCACGAAAGTTTCAGCGCAGAAATAAATAAGACGCGGCAGATGAAGTGGCATTCCCGAAAAAGGGACCCCCTCACATTTCGTTCCCGCACACTTATACTCGGCAGCCGTAGAAACTGCATCACAGGCGTCCTTGGGCCAAGGTGGCGACGAACTGCCAAAACATAACACCGGCGCGCACGAACGCAGGAAGAGATGCTTAACAAGCCTTGGTCTTGTATTGACCTAATCCGGTAATGCACGCAGGTGCCGCGCCTCCAGCTGCAACCGCGAAAGACGGGGACACTCCAATGGTTCTTGCGGTTTTCATGTTGTCTGTCTTTAGTGAGTTCTGCCTCAAGCGATCTGGGGGTTCCCTGGGAAGCTCTACTGGATTGACCTCGCAGCAGGGTGCCTGTTCCCATGGTCGCCTCGTCGTCAGCGCATACGCCTTTGCAAAGCCGGACTCCCCCGCGCAAAAACGCAGACACGGATACTCCGTTCATGGGAGCACCTCGTACAGTTCCGCTTCCAGCCGCAACTGTACGAGCGACAATGCTTGTTAACGTAATCTTTCGCGTCTTTCCGAACTTCCACGCCACGGAGACCTCCTCTTTGTTGAAAACGATTTTGTTGTCAGGCGTGTCAGGCGCCGGCGATGATTGCGGGTCACTCTTGGGAGATCCTTTTGTTGGACCAGTCGTCAGCGGCGAATTATACTTCGTTTCATCTTCCGTTAAACCAAAACAATTTTTTTTTCAGTAGCGTAGCACTAACACTGTAACGTGACGCGCAGTCGTCCGGATGATCTTATAGTCGTGGCGCGAGACTTGAACCCTTGACTGCCAGGTGCACTCGCTCAGCGCACTCTCTGGACGTCGTGGGAATAAAGAGGGGCCAGTCATAACAATCTCAACTCGCCGAAGAAAAAAGAAAAAAAGGAGGAGAGTTTGTTATAAAAGACCCTCTAAATGAGGCAAACCTCACATGTTTCGTCATGAACATCTAAGATGCCGACACTCGCTTACCCGATCCTGCACAGCCTGTTTCTGGAATTCAACGCTGCCGTTCCATCCAGCGCGTCGGAGGAACGTTTAGCTTGGCTTGGGACGTCTTTAGGAGGAAAAGGGGAAAACTCTCCAATCAAGAACTTTGAAAGTAAATTGCTTCTGCGAGCAAATAAACTATTTTGGTGAAAACGCAAGTCATAGAATGACTGCATTTATTTTAGGCTCGCAGGGTTTTTCACGGATCAAAACTGCTGTTCACTTTGCTACCACAAAAATATTAAAAAAAGTAACTTCGAAAGTAACTCGCTACGTTTTACAGTAGTTTGTAGTGTACTCAATTACTATTACAAATGCGTAATTTCTACTCTACTCCAATTACTTTTGGCGTCGATACTCAGTAACTTAAATTAACTACCTTTTTTGAGTAATTTGTACATGTCTGCATACAGGACGCGCATCAACGTTCGCATGTCTCACGGCCATTCTGCTTAACCACATTGACTGAAGGCCCAGGTGCATGACACAATCAATCGGGATCTTATTATTCCTATCGACAGGAAGGAAGCGAATACCATGCGGAGTTAAGGGAAGGTCATTTTTAATAGTTCGCTGGAGAACCTTCGAAAATAGAAATGTATCGCAGCAGTCTATAAGTACGTGTTTAATAGTTTTTTTTTTTTTTTACACAGAAAACAATCCACACCCCAAGGAACAAAAATTTCTCTTTTTAAGACAAGTTTTCACAGAAAGTATGTTCGTGTCTAACTCAAAAAAAACAAAAAAACAAAAAAAAAACAGGTTTTGACAGCAGGCGAAATTGACATCTTTTTCACTCTAGATAAAACGTCGTGCCCTGGGCCAGCATGAAATAAGGAACGCCGCACTGAATTGCAAAAATAATGTCAATATTATCCCTCGTTAAGCGCTTTCGCGTAACACTTGCCAAGTATTCGAGAGAAAAACAAACAGAGAAAACGAAACTCACGACACTTCACCGTAAGTTAAGGTGCTATTTGGCGGAAAAGCCCTGCGGGGCATACGCTCTGCGTCCGGCGGATAGCAGCTGTCAGACGTTATTAAAACTCGGGTTAGTCCCGGTATCTCTATTCCAGGAATTGCTATTCAGTGTACATGCCACGCGTTAAGCCATCGCTTAAACTAACCAATGAAGAGCGCCGAGAGTGTATACGACGCACGTTTCGCCTGCAACACAATTGCCCAGCAATTGGCTCTTTTTTTTTTTTTTTGAATAACCGAGTGACTGAAAGGTAATACAAACATTGATTATACTTTTGAAATATTTTGCCGAATTTGAGTGTGAAAGTTTGCGAGCAGAAGGGTAGGCATGAATAGCCCAGCTTTATGGTAGTATGAAAATACAGTGCGTTTACTTTTCCGCAAAGCACTCTGCGTAATCAATGACCGCAATCTGAGGGTGGTTTGGGCGAATGGAGAGGTATGTGTTTAGACCTAAAAATCAGTCTGCGCTATGACAAAGGGCATGGTGCAAGGCGTGAAATGGCATGCTCAGTATCGCAGGTCACTCTCTTATTTAGGTCTAAACATTTTCAACCTCATCATTCAGAAGTTCAGAGATTCCATCGATATTGATTTCCCAAGGGCTTTGCAGTTATGTACACTCACTGCAATTCTTGGAGGCACTAAGAGTTTAAGAAACGCAGAGCATGACTTCATTGTCCGTGCTTCTTGCTGCATAATTGGTTTTTCGTCTTTATCGGCGCTGCAATCTGATTGGCTGCGGAGCAATAGCGATATGCTTCGGACTTCTTGAGTTGCCAGTGACAGCTTTAGAAAAGTATGTCGGGCATCTCATTATGCGCAGACAATCAGATCGCAGCAAGCGGAAATACACGCATATTCCCTGCGTTTCTTGAACAGACATCGACTATGGAAGGTACTGGTGATGCCCGTCTTGCCTTCCAGTGTTCACTTACGTCCGCTTTTTTTTTTTTTCGGGGGACGGGGGGTGGGGGAGTGGGGGAAGGGGTGTATAAACGACAATGTGTTTAGGGGCGTTCTTTAACGTTAAGTGATCCCTTACAATCAATGCAGTCTCATTACGTGTCGCTGTGTTTTGGGTGGTTCTACTTTGTTTTTGTTAGATTTTGCCGGCGGCGAGTGACTTAATCAGTGACGTTAGTTGAGAAGCCTCGCCCACAAGCGCTATTCACCGGCTTCAATTATCCCCGCTCCAGTACATGAGCTTCATGCTGAAGCTGAGGGAGCGAAACTGGGTCGCTGCGAATCTAGCCGGACACCGTCACCCCGCTCTTCTTTCGAACGTTACGAGAGGATCGTGACTACAGTAAACGACGGCGATTTCGTTCCATGACGAGTTTCTACGAGGCAGGACGAGACAACCATTGCTTACCTGGATTACCATGGGACGGACTACGACGATTGACTGTACGGGTCGAGCGCGGCACGTTTCGCATTTGGAAAAAATATGTTTGCTTGGAAGGTGTCATTTCAACGGGCAGTCACTTTATTTTATAAGTAGCCGGCACACTCAAGAGAATCAGCTTGGCCGTGGCTGTGAAACTCGAGCAAACTTTACGCAGCCTTCCACTTTCATGATGTAGACCGCAACATTTTCACGTCATCTCACGGGAAGCACCGGGAGGACGGGCTGATGCCACCACGACTTTGTGGTGTGACTCGAGACCGAGGCTTGCAGGAAGCGAACGAAGAAAAGTGACCGCGTCGAGGAGGTCGGGCCAAGTGAGGAGGCCACACCAGCCTCTCACATTCACAAATTGGTTAAGGATCCCTCTGCTGGACTCTCTTGTGGTCGCGCAGAAACTACACTCTTAGTCCGGTAACGGCTAATGACACGCCTACAGAAGATTTAGGCGTCACATAGGCTATATTTTGACATGTCAAGAGAGTGACCCAGAAAACAGCCGTGACATTAGGGAAATTGCAGCTCCGTTCCCAAAAAGTATTTAGCAATGACATTAAGAGCTCCGTACACCATCGGCGTTAAAAACCGTTTTACGCGCTGTTATTGTAACGCCTACAAAACGAGTAACGGCTCAAGTGAGAACACAAAAATAATGGCCGTGAAATTTTAAAGTTCGAGTCGATTCGCAGGTCGAAGAAGGGAGTTCGGATGGGTCGAACCCACTTTAACGTCAACACTCAAAGAGGTGGAAGGTTGTATAATTATGGGGGGTCGGTGGATGGGAGCGTTTTGATTGGCACAAGGCTTCCTTTTTTCCCTGAGAACGCACGCAACGGAGCACGGGGCAGGGTTTCTCGTCATTGTTTCCGGATCAGCGAAAAGAAAGAAATTGTTTTTCTGTTATTCACGTTTTCGAATTTACTTTGACCGCTCAGGAAGTCCTGCGCTCGTGTGACCTCAAAATACCTTGAATGTCCGTGGATATTCGATGTCGTTGCTCGCTGTCATCGGCGCCATGATGCTTGTGTTTGTACAGAATTCACGATAGGTATAGAGCTAGATGGCCCAGTTTAACGGAAAACATCGCATCGACATTTGGGTGGTGTTTATAAGTACTGTGGATACGCGCATCAAAGCCATGGACGCCTAGGGTATTTAGGTGAGTTTTCGGCTATTTCTGAAAGGAAAAGTAGTGCTTAAATCGGAGGTTGACTTATACCCTAGTTACACTAGCGCTCTTAAATCTCATTAAGCCAACGACAGTTGACTCAATCGCGATTGGCCGGAGTTACATGGCGGCGCCAACTGTCATTCAGCCGCCAACGATCATTGAGTTTAACTGAGCTGGCCTACCTCAGTTATACTCTATTTCACCTTATGCAGGGTATATATACAAGCGCGAGCTCCTTGCTGCAGAGCACATCTCGGCGGCACAAGTTATCGTGCATTAAGGGCAGCTGCCAACGCTATGAGCTCGTGCTTCTAGCCTTCGCTGCGGTATAACATAAAGCAAAACGGAGTATAACTGATGGGTTTTTAGCCCCAATATAGCTAAAGATGGCGGCTTCCGCCACATCGCCGCCCATTGCCAGACCCAGCGAAGCACTTACTATTGCGGAAAATTAGGGAATATATCGAGAAAGTATTGTAGTAGCAAATATTGTCCGAAGGGCCATGATTCGGGTCCATAGCTCCCGCTAGAACGATCACGGCACGTTGCGGAAGCCAAAGCTCGGCGAGGCCGGCCATTGTAATATCGGTGCCGATAAGACTTTCGTTGTATCTGCCTTGCTTGAATTCGCGTGAAACGTTGTGATTGTCGTTAGTTTACTCTAAAAGCAAAAAAAATAAATTCATATCTTTATATCAGTTTTGGATTTGTTTCGGTTTCAACTGTGTACCTTCACGCGTGTGTCAACTGGGGTTGTTAGGCCTATGTACCGTGTAACACCGAACGACTTAGCTGAGCTGAATGACCGTTGAGAGATGTCAACGATCGTTGGCTTAATGACAGTTGAGAGCGCTAGTGTAAGTAGGTTATCACATGCCTCATAAATGCAATGCACATTGTTGACGGCATGTATCACACACAGCCTGACTATTGTATCAGTCCTTTCACGCGTGTGTCAACTGGGGTTGTTAGGCCTATGTACCGTGTAACACCGAACGACTTAGCTGAGCTGAATGACCGTTGAGAGATGTCAACGATCGTTGGCTTAATGACAGTTGAGAGCGCTAGTGTAAGTAGGTTATCACATGCCTCATAAATGCAATGCTCATTGTTGACGGCATGTATCACACACAGCCTGACTATTGTATCAGTCCTTTCACGCGTGTGTCAACTGGGGTTGTTAGGCCTATGTACCGTGTAACACCGAACGACTTAGCTGAGCTGAATGACCGTTGAGAGATGTCAACGATCGTTGGCTTAATGACAGTTGAGAGCGCTAGTGTAAGTAGGTTATCACATGCCTCATAAATGCAATGCTCATTGTTGACGGCATGTATCACACACAGCCTGACTATTGTATCAGTCCTTTCACGCGTGTGTCAACTGGGGTTGTTAGGCCTATGTACCGTGTAACACCGAACGACTTAGCTGAGCTGAATGACCGTTGAGAGATGTCAACGATCGTTGGCTTAATGACAGTTGAGAGCGCTAGTGTAAGTAGGTTATCACATGCCTCATAAATGCAATGCTCATTGTTGACGGCATGTATCACACACAGCCTGACTATTGTATCAGTCCTTTCACGCGTGTGTCAACTGGGGTTGTTAGGCCTATGTACCGTGTAACACCGAACGACTTAGCTGAGCTGAATGACCGTTGAGAGATGTCAACGATCGTTGGCTTAATGACAGTTGAGAGCGCTAGTGTAAGTAGGTTATCACATGCCTCATAAATGCAATGCACATTGTTGACGGCATGTATCACACACAGCCTGACTATTGTATCAGTCCTGTTAGTTCTCCCAAACCTCAACGCATTCTACATCACGTTAATAAATGGGTTACATCTTGTGAGAGATGTCAACGATCGTTGGCTTAATGACAGTTGAGAGCGCTAGTGTAAGTAGGTTATCACATGCCTCATAAATGCAATGCTCATTGTTGACGGCATGTATCACACACAGCCTGACTATTGTATCAGTCCTTTCACGCGTGTGTCAACTGGGGTTGTTAGGCCTATGTACCGTGTAACACCGAACGACTTAGCTGAGCTGAATGACCGTTGAGAGATGTCAACGATCGTTGGCTTAATGACAGTTGAGAGCGCTAGTGTAAGTAGGTTATCACATGCCTCATAAATGCAATGCTCATTGTTGACGGCATGTATCACACACAGCCTGACTATTGTATCAGTCCTTTCACGCGTGTGTCAACTGGGGTTGTTAGGCCTATGTACCGTGTAACACCGAACGACTTAGCTGAGCTGAATGACCGTTGAGAGATGTCAACGATCGTTGGCTTAATGACAGTTGAGAGCGCTAGTGTAAGTAGGTTATCACATGCCTCATAAATGCAATGCTCATTGTTGACGGCATGTATCACACACAGCCTGACTATTGTATCAGTCCTTTCACGCGTGTGTCAACTGGGGTTGTTAGGCCTATGTACCGTGTAACACCGAACGACTTAGCTGAGCTGAATGACCGTTGAGAGATGTCAACGATCGTTGGCTTAATGACAGTTGAGAGCGCTAGTGTAAGTAGGTTATCACATGCCTCATAAATGCAATGCACATTGTTGACGGCATGTATCACACACAGCCTGACTATTGTATCAGTCCTTTCACGCGTGTGTCAACTGGGGTTGTTAGGCCTATGTACCGTGTAACACCGAACGACTTAGCTGAGCTGAATGACCGTTGAGAGATGTCAACGATCGTTGGCTTAATGACAGTTGAGAGCGCTAGTGTAAGTAGGTTATCACATGCCTCATAAATGCAATGCACATTGTTGACGGCATGTATCACACACAGCCTGACTATTGTATCAGTCCTTTCACGCGTGTGTCAACTGGGGTTGTTAGGCCTATGTACCGTGTAACACCGAACGACTTAGCTGAGCTGAATGACCGTTGAGAGATGTCAACGATCGTTGGCTTAATGACAGTTGAGAGCGCTAGTGTAAGTAGGTTATCACATGCCTCATAAATGCAATGCACATTGTTGACGGCATGTATCACACACAGCCTGACTATTGTATCAGTCCTGTTAGTTCTCCCAAACCTCAACGCATTCTACATCACGTTAATAAATGGGTTACATCTTGTGAGAGATGTCAACGATCGTTGGCTTAATGACAGTTGAGAGCGCTAGTGTAAGTAGGTTATCACATGCCTCATAAATGCAATGCACATTGTTGACGGCATGTATCACACACAGCCTGACTATTGTATCAGTCCTTTCACGCGTGTGTCAACTGGGGTTGTTAGGCCTATGTACCGTGTAACACCGAACGACTTAGCTGAGCTGAATGACCGTTGAGAGATGTCAACGATCGTTGGCTTAATGACAGTTGAGAGCGCTAGTGTAAGTAGGTTATCACATGCCTCATAAATGCAATGCACATTGTTGACGGCATGTATCACACACAGCCTGACTATTGTATCAGTCCTTTCACGCGTGTGTCAACTGGGGTTGTTAGGCCTATGTACCGTGTAACACCGAACGACTTAGCTGAGCTGAATGACCGTTGAGAGATGTCAACGATCGTTGGCTTAATGACAGTTGAGAGCGCTAGTGTAAGTAGGTTATCACATGCCTCATAAATGCAATGCACATTGTTGACGGCATGTATCACACACAGCCTGACTATTGTATCAGTCCTTTCACGCGTGTGTCAACTGGGGTTGTTAGGCCTATGTACCGTGTAACACCGAACGACTTAGCTGAGCTGAATGACCGTTGAGAGATGTCAACGATCGTTGGCTTAATGACAGTTGAGAGCGCTAGTGTAAGTAGGTTATCACATGCCTCATAAATGCAATGCACATTGTTGACGGCATGTATCACACACAGCCTGACTATTGTATCAGTCCTTTCACGCGTGTGTCAACTGGGGTTGTTAGGCCTATGTACCGTGTAACACCGAACGACTTAGCTGAGCTGAATGACCGTTGAGAGATGTCAACGATCGTTGGCTTAATGACAGTTGAGAGCGCTAGTGTAAGTAGGTTATCACATGCCTCATAAATGCAATGCACATTGTTGACGGCATGTATCACACACAGCCTGACTATTGTATCAGTCCTTTCACGCGTGTGTCAACTGGGGTTGTTAGGCCTATGTACCGTGTAACACCGAACGACTTAGCTGAGCTGAATGACCGTTGAGAGATGTCAACGATCGTTGGCTTAATGACAGTTGAGAGCGCTAGTGTAAGTAGGTTATCACATGCCTCATAAATGCAATGCACATTGTTGACGGCATGTATCACACACAGCCTGACTATTGTATCAGTCCTTTCACGCGTGTGTCAACTGGGGTTGTTAGGCCTATGTACCGTGTAACACCGAACGACTTAGCTGAGCTGAATGACCGTTGAGAGATGTCAACGATCGTTGGCTTAATGACAGTTGAGAGCGCTAGTGTAAGTAGGTTATCACATGCCTCATAAATGCAATGCACATTGTTGACGGCATGTATCACACACAGCCTGACTATTGTATCAGTCCTGTTAGTTCTCCCAAACCTCAACGCATTCTACATCACGTTAATAAATGGGTTACATCTTGTGAGAGATGTCAACGATCGTTGGCTTAATGACAGTTGAGAGCGCTAGTGTAAGTAGGTTATCACATGCCTCATAAATGCAATGCTCATTGTTGACGGCATGTATCACACACAGCCTGACTATTGTATCAGTCCTGTTAGTTCTCCCAAACCTCAACACATTCTACATCACGTTAATAAATGGGTTACATCTTGTGAGAGATGTCAACGATCGTTGGCTTAATGACAGTTGAGAGCGCTAGTGTAAGTAGGTTATCACATGCCTCATAAATGCAATGCACATTGTTGACGGCATGTATCACACACAGCCTGACTATTGTATCAGTCCTGTTCTCCCAAACCTCAACGCATTCTACATCACGTTAATAAATGGGTTACATCTTGTGAGAGATGTCAACGATCGTTGGCTTAATGACAGTTGAGAGCGCTAGTGTAAGTAGGTTATCACATGCCTCATAAATGCAATGCACATTGTTGACGGCATGTATCACACACAGCCTGACTATTGTATCAGTCCTTTCACGCGTGTGTCAACTGGGGTTGTTAGGCCTATGTACCGTGTAACACCGAACGACTTAGCTGAGCTGAATGACCGTTGAGAGATGTCAACGATCGTTGGCTTAATGACAGTTGAGAGCGCTAGTGTAAGTAGGTTATCACATGCCTCATAAATGCAATGCACATTGTTGACGGCATGTATCACACACAGCCTGACTATTGTATCAGTCCTTTCACGCGTGTGTCAACTGGGGTTGTTAGGCCTATGTACCGTGTAACACCGAACGACTTAGCTGAGCTGAATGACCGTTGAGAGATGTCAACGATCGTTGGCTTAATGACAGTTGAGAGCGCTAGTGCAAGTAGGTTATCACATGACTCATAAATGCAATGCACATTGTTGACGGCATGTATCACACACAGCCTGACTATTGTATCAGTCCTGTTAGTTCTCCCAAACCTCAACACATTCTACATCACGTTAATAAATGGGTTACATCTTGTGAGAGATGTCAACGATCGTTGGCTTAATGACAGTTGAGAGCGCTAGTGTAAGTAGGTTATCACATGCCTCATAAATGCAATGCACATTGTTGACGGCATGTATCACACACAGCCTGACTATTGTATCAGTCCTGTTAGTTCTCCCAAACCTCAACACATTCTACATCACGTTAATAAATGGGTTACATCTTGTGAGAGATGTCAACGATCGTTGGCTTAATGACAGTTGAGAGCGCTAGTGTAAGTAGGTTATCACATGCCTCATAAATGCAATGCACATTGTTGACGGCATGTATCACACACAGCCTGACTATTGTATCAGTCCTGTTAGTTCTCCCAAACCTCAACACATTCTACATCACGTTAATAAATGGGTTACATCTTGTGAGAGATGTCAACGATCGTTGGCTTAATGACAGCTGAGAGCGCTAGTGTAAGTAGGTTATCACATGCCTCATAAATGCAATGCACATTGTTGACGGCATGTATCACACACAGCCTGACTATTGTATCAGTCCTGTTAGTTCTCCCAAACCTCAACGCATTCTACATCACGTTAATAAATGGGTTACATCTTGTGAGAGATGTCAACGATCGTTGGCTTAATGACAGTTGAGAGCGCTAGTGTAAGTAGGTTATCACATGCCTCATAAATGCAATGCACATTGTTGACGGCATGTATCACACACAGCCTGACTATTGTATCAGTCCTGTTAGTTCTCCCAAACCTCAACGCATTCTACATCACGTTAATAAATGGGTTACATCTTGTGAGAGATGTCAACGATCGTTGGCTTAATGACAGTTGAGAGCGCTAGTGTAAGTAGGTTATCACATGCCTCATAAATGCAATGCACATTGTTGACGGCATGTATCACACACAGCCTGACTATTGTATCAGTCCTGTTCTCCCAAACCTCAACGCATTCTACATCACGTTAATAAATGGGTTACATCTTGGGAGGGGGAAATAAGATTATCTAAGAAGAGAGAGCGTGATTAAAACTTGAACTTTCTAACATGTGTAATTAACTATCTTTCAACTCTCAATTTATTCGTTTCTTACGCTTGGCTTTTGTCTTACTTTGCTTTCATTGAGTGATATGCAAATCGCCCATAAAGTTCCTTGCGATGCACTCAAACCGTTAATTGTATAAATAAAAACGCTAAATTTGAAGAGGCCTTGATGCCATTTTATTTCAAAATTGCGAAGTGCACGATGTACAAAGGCTTGCAGAATATGTGGTCATCTTTCCCTTTGCAGTCCGCATTTTGGGATCGAAAGCTTTTACCGGCATTTGCTAATATGATATTATAAGTCGCCGACGTGCTAAGTATAAAAAAAAAAAAACCCGTAACGATTTTTTGCTTGTTTTCCATTTGATTGTAAAACATATTTCAGAGCACGCAGTCATATAGTATAGTAGTTACAGAGTCACGTCAATTTGAGCGTGACTTTATCAGCCACCTGTAACGCCTAGCAGGTGTCATAGAGGTCACGCCATTCTTGGCATTGCTTTTGTAACGCCAATATTGGCGCTGGATGTCACGCCCGACCGTTAAAAAAGAGGCAGCTTTTCACGCCAACATTGCCGTTACCGGGCTAAGAGTGCACCGCGAAGCAAAGTGGATCTTCCAAACTTTGCGACGCAAACCCATACCATCGTGGCAAAAGTGGAGAATTCGGTGCACAACGTTGCCGTTGCAAACGATCTCGTTGCTAGCGCAGGCTCCGATGTTGATGGAAGTTCGCTCTTAAATGGCAACTCCGCTTCATTTTTGTTTTTGAAATAACAAAGCAGTCTTCAGTATCACCGAAGAAACCCGAATGTCAAATATTACGAACTACTTCTGTCTAAATATTTCTTAAGCGATCCGGCACACTGTAATACGCCAAGTTGCCGAAATCGGCTTACTCTAGCAGGTGAATTGAGGCGATATCAACAGCGCAGTTAAAGGTCTGGTGTTGGGGTGGCCAAAATTGAGCTAAGCGTCATCAACATTGCTACCTTTTGTGTGTTTTTACTTCTCCGGGCAAGCGTAACAGGTGATCTGAGCAGCGTTACCTCTAGGTCCTCCGGGGTCTCCACGTGATTGTCCTAACGCGCCTGCGCAGCGTGCTTCACAGCTTTGAAAGCCGTTCGGCCGTCCCGCCGTTACCGTCGTCTCTCACGTCATAATCACCGTGGTCCTCTCGCCGTCTCGCCGCTTCTGATTATTACCTCTTGGGGTTTCGTTCACACTTTGTGCGCAGACTGATGCAGCAGATGTGCAAACGTTGTCGGATATCGTAGTCGCCAAAACGTGGTGAAGACTGCGGTACAGGCGACACTTGCACCTTGGCCCACGCCCGCCCCAACGGTGGCCCGCCCCGATCCCGCACTTCGTCGCGTAGATCCCTTACAAAAATATTTAACCAATTTCTACAGACTTTCTAGACATAATTATGGCTAAAGAGCAAAGATTTCCTAGGGAGAATGTATCCTCTTTTTAACCACTGTCTACAGATTATTGGCCGCTGCTTCCTACAGGTTTTGTGTAGACTTCAGTGTACAGATAATGTGGCGACTCTGTACAGCAAACATACAGACATTCTAGCAACACTCCTGACCCATTTCTAGCGCCAATAAGAGCGTTTCTAACGAATTGCTGTAGACAAGTGGCCACAGTTTCTATCATCTCACTATGGAGATTATAGCAGTTTCTACCCATTTTCTGCCCACTTTCTACAGACAAATCCCCTCAACTCTGTCCATTCCCTAGTGAAAAAAACCATACGACCCATACGAACTATATCCCATAATACCATATGAAAGAACCATACGACACATTTTATGCAGTTACTGAATGAGGAATGCCAACGCCAATTTGGTTTTTGGTCTTGGTTATCTGTAGCACATTGCCCGTCAAATGGTGAATTAACGAAGGTGTTTTCTTACATGTGTTTTAAATTATTTGTCATAATTCAAAATTTTAAATATATTTATTTGGCGTGCCGCGGTCATCAAATTGTTATATTTTTGTGTGGATATTACGTGCATTACAAATAACTGACCGTATGGGATCACTTAAAATTGTAAACTCTGCTGATTAC
Source organism: Ixodes persulcatus (assembly GCA_013358835.2). Classification (NCBI taxonomy): domain Eukaryota; kingdom Metazoa; phylum Arthropoda; class Arachnida; order Ixodida; family Ixodidae; genus Ixodes; species Ixodes persulcatus. Next base: position 94,948 of record JABSTQ010004851.1, on the reverse strand, counting down.
TGGCAAAACCATACGACCCATACGAGTCGTATGGTATTATGGGATATGGGTCGTATGGGTGCGTATGGTTTTTTTCAGTAGGGTTATCTACAGAAAATAGGCCACTTTCTATCTTTGTGTAATGCTAGTTATCGATTCTGAAGTGCACCGATTTCTATGCTGCATGGAAAGCACTTGCTTCATTATACACTCAAAGACCAGACAAAATGTTCTTATTTTTCTTTTTTTTTATTATTCTCAGTTGTTGAGCAGTGTTTTGTTCTACTTGTCCAGCTTGCTCAGCATGCTTGATAGGCTGTGCTTGATCTTTGCTGAATCGACCTTGAAAAGTGCACAGGTGTGGCCTGGAAAAAAAGAGAAAGAGAGAGAGAGAGAGAGATGACAAGTTAGCATCTATTAAAATCTACAGTTGAGCAGCTCCCCACTACTCAACTGGGGACATGCACATGCCCCATTCACAGGCTCACTTGCCCTATAATTAGGAAAAACGGGCATGATACGTTGGATGCAAAAAAGGGTGGGAGATCATGGATGATGGACGATAGAGGCTGTAACCTTTGTAACGGGCAGTAGCTTGCGCCACCAATACAGCTGGCCCGGCCAAACTCTCCAATCAACGCCAAGCTACCAGCTTCTGCCTGCAGCTTTCATAGAAGCCTAGACTTTGCATGGTAATGAAAAAGTTAAGTGTCTTCAAAGTGCTACTCAATTAGCAAGTCTATTTTACACTATACTTTGCTTCACCTTAGGTCCGAGCGTGGCCGACGTTAGGAGCCGAAGGCCCAATCTAATGGCGAAAAAGTCGCACCGTCACGGCGTGCTCTCCGCAGTTGATAGGACCAGCGGTGTTTGGCGTCTTTCTGTGCGTGCTCCTCCGCCGGCTCGTCCTATCAAGAGCCAAGAACGCCATGGCGTTGCGCTTTTTGCGCTGTTTGATTGGACCTTCAGCTCACAACAACGGCCACGCTCGGACGTAAGCTGAAACCAAGTATACCCTATTGAAAAAACGGCAGTTTGATACTTTAGACCCATGTTGCGGATAAAAAAAACAGGACGCGGGATGGCCAAAAAAACGTGCTTTTCGTTTAAGGCTCGTCAAATTATGAAGCGCTGGAGAAATTCAGCCTTCTGCGTTAAGTCCTTATTTCGAACTCTTTTTGTTCGCCTTCCGCCCATTGAAAAGCATGCGGGAAGGGCCTTCGAAAGCACCTGGTATCGTTGCGCCGCAGCGTTCTTCCGCACGTCTGCTTTCCTCGCCGTCACCATGGCAACGAACGCCGAATGAATGGAAGCACGCACGGTACCGCCGCGTGAAGCCAGCAACAGCTGACGCCATTTTACGAACGCCGTCTGCTATAGCCAAAGCCGAACGCGGTATGTCAGATCAACCGCCTCCGCCGGTGCTCGATCGCCGCCAAAGCCGAACGCGGTATGTCAGATCAACCGCCTCCGCCGGTGCTCGATGGCCGTCGGAGATAGAGTAATTTGAGCCCTGGAGAAGTGTTAATGGCCATGGCGGCCTCTAGAAAATACGTGAAATTGGGTAATTAGCAAATTAACTCAAATGTTTTAATTAACTTTTTTAATTTTTGAATTTAGGGCGCAAAAAGCACTTACAAATAGCGCTGTACAGGGCCTTTCGGGCCGATCGCTCTGGATTCTACGTTGAACACGTCGGAGATTCCTTGCACAGAGTTCGACACGGTTCAAACTCATCGGATAGTGACAAAACGTACATTGCGTAGCAAGAATACCTATCCCCAATGGTCAGGAGGACCTCTCCTTGTCACTCACATGGAAGCGAAGGCGGTCCGTCGTGTCTTCGGTCCGTCGAAGCTAGTGCCCAGGTAGCTCGCCACAGGAATGCCCAACTTGGGCAAAGGTCTGGCAAACATAAGGGCCCAACTTTGGCGCAGTTAGGATTTTGCACCATGGCAATCATCAGTGCCAAAGTACGGTGCCTAACTATAGCCGTAGTTGGGCGATCCTAGGGCATGCCAAAATTTGGCTCTTCTCTGGTACGCCAGAGGAGCGCCAAAGTTGGTGTCATACTTGGGCCATAACTGCCAAAGCAACGCCGAATTTGGGTATTTCGAACATGCCAAGTTTGGCCTTTCTCTGGTCCACCACAGTTCTGCCAAAGTAAGTGCCAGACTTGAACCATAACTGCCAGAGCAACGCCTAATTTGGGTATTTCGCCCACACCAAGTTTGGCTTTTCTCTGGTCCGCCACAGTTGTGCCAAAGTAAGTGCCAGACTTGAGCCATAACTGCCAAAGCAACGCCTAATTTGGGTATTTCGGACATGCCAAGTTTGGCTTTTCTCTGGTCCGCCACAGTTCTGCCAAAGTAAGTACCAGACTTGAACCCTAACTGCCAGAGCAACGCCTAATTTGGGTATTTCAGCCACACCAAGTTTGGCCTTTCTCTGGTCCGCCACAGTTGTGCCAGAGTAAGTGCCAGACTTGAGCCATAACTACCAAAGCGACGCCTAACTTGAGCCATAACTACCAAAGCAACGCCTAATTTGGGGATTTCGGCCACGCCGAGTTTGGATTTTCTCTGGTCCGCCACAGTTGTGCCAAAGTAAGTGCCAGACTTGAGCCATAACTGCCGCAGTAAATCTTAATTTGGCGATTCGGGGCATACCGAAGTTTGGCTCTTCTCTGGCTACCCACTGAAGTGAAAAATAAATGCCAAAAGGGGCAAAGAAAGCCGAGAGGCCTGCCCAAGTTTGGAATATCTCTGGTGTGTTACAGAAGTGCTCTTTCACGCGCCCCAGAAGAGAATTAAACTAAATAAGCGTTGGGAACACGATGGTCAGATGTCATCCCTTCCGTTCTCAAGCAGCACGGCAATACTTTGCAGTATCGTGCCAGTACCGGCCGAAAGTCGGATCCAATATCGCTCAAATGTCCAGTTTTGCACCACCGTTCGATGTCCGGCAAGTATTGCCATACAGCCGTTTTGCTCCGGCCTAGCGTTCGCGCAATATTGTGCGAATACTCTACGATGCGTATGCTCCGTATTGGCCGAACGTCGTGCAAGTATGTGTACGTTGCATATCATTTGTTGCATATCTAATCACATATGCGGACAAACAAATTTTTTTTTCGCTTGCTCCCAGGAGTTTATTAAACCACTATCATTACACACAGTGTATTCTCGACATATTTACAATGGTCCCACTTCTCTGTAAAACGAAAAGCAAATTATAAAATAGAATTAATACTGTTCTCATGCCAAGCAAAACTCATCACACAAAAAACCGCGGAGATTGAGAGGAAATCAGGACTACTATCAGAAGCATGCTTGCAGTGTACTTACTAATAAATGAGCGATATCATGTAATCCTTAATAGATGTATAATCCAACTTAGGGCACCCCACAAACACACTCGAGAAAGAAGGTTGCCCACATTTACTGACGTCTCGTCGTCGGCGAAGAGCAGTTTTTGTCGAAGCGTGTCCAACAAACACATCACAAGAATTCCACGAACTCCGGTGAAACAAATGGCTGTTACCGAAAAATTGGCAGGGACGTATTCCGGCAGTTTACGACGAAAAAACACGGCCGCTTTTGCAACGCACGAAAGCAACAGAACACCGAAGAGCGCATTTCGAAAACCGGACCTACGTGGCCCGCCTATTTCTATAACTTGGCAAACGGCGAAAACGGCAGCCCCAGAGATCCCATCAGCGTGACTGGGAGAGTCACGTGACAAATTTTCCTCCAAACGTTTTTGTCCTACGCGTCCTACGTAGAGAGTTCACGCCGGGTCACGCGTTTCGCTCCACCCTTTTGATTTGCTTAAAGCGGCTGTCGCGCTCGCTGACAGCCACACGAAGACACAAAAGCAGGTGGGGAGGATTTAAAAAAGGCGAGGTCGAAGGGGCATCAACAACGCATGAAAGGAAAGGCCGCTTCTGCCGGTGACCTTGTCGCCTTTCCTAGTCTGTCAGCGTTCGGCTTCCATTGTTAGCCTCAGAAAGATAATCTCCTTTTTTGAGAGCGAAATGGAAGGGGTGCTTATGTTTTGCGGGCTTGTCGCCATCCGATAGGCCTCAATTATTTCTCTCCCGACTCGCTCGCAGTGGCCTCCCATGGCTGTCGTGCCGGCGAAATTAGGATCGCAGCCGGGAAATTTTCTCCCGTGAATTACGATCGGGTGCTGAGATCCGAAGCAGCTCTTTCGGCGTCCATTTGATGTTCTCGGAGTCGGTCGTTGAGGCATCGCCCCGTTTGCCCGATGTACCTGGCCCCGCAGGACAGGGGGATCGCGTACACTTCACTCGTTTCCTCTCCTTCCCCCAACATTTTTCTTTCCCGTACTCCCACGGAGCGGGCAGGCTTTGAGCTTGAAGCCGAAAATAAATGTTGTTGAAGTTGAAAGATTGTCCTGTCTGTATCGTCCCTTTTGTGTCTCCACTTTCTAAATGTTTAAAAAGTAGCAACACCCTAAAATAGTACAAGTTCCGGGATTTCATTTTAATTCCCCAAGTGTGATGCGGAAGCCGAGCTCCTCTTTGTTATTGCTAGGATTTGACAGTGCTCAATCACAATGCAAGACACACACAAAGCCACGCTCGCTTTTGCAATGCGCCGCCTAATAATGATATCTGTTGAGGAGACGTGCGCACATCAGTCTCGCGCAGCGCTAGCACGATGGCAGCACTTTCTGTAAAGGCGCGTTCACATCGGGGATGTAAGCAGTCGCGCGATGCGACTAAATCGCATCGCAAAAAAAAAAAGTAATTAGATGGTCACTCTGGCGTGCGCGATGAGCGAGTCCAACGCTTTCGTTGGCGAGTTGCTTCTCAAAAACTCTCGCTGCGAACGCCATTGATTGGCTCAGCCTCTGCGCGACTAGATCGCATCGCAAAAAGTCAAGTCAGCAAGCGACTGCTCAAATCGCGTCGCTTTTTGCCCGCGATAGCCGCTTTTGCGATGAAAGTTATCGCACGACTAGATCGCATCGCCGCTGTGAACGCGCCTTAATGTCGAACCAGTCTCACGGCGCGTCCCGATATTGGCGTGTGTACCCACGCGCGAGTACAACATCCGGCACAATTTGCGTTTGCAAAGCCTGGTCCAGCCGCGTCAAAACATTCAGCCAACCTTTCGACTGGAGAAATCAAGAGAAACCCACAATAAGATAAACTGGCCAGCCGAATAAAACTTGATTTCTATTTAATTAAAATGAAGACCCCCCGCGCACATCAAATACCTCATCAGCCGAACTTCAAGGCAGTAAGCCTATTCCTGGCACTTGTTTGGCAACTTTGGCCCGTAACTGCCAGATGACAGCCGAACTATCGGGAAGCTAAGCCTAACTTTGCCACTTGTTTGGCGACTTTGGCCCGTAGCTGCCAGATGTCAACCGAACTACAAGGTAGTAAGCCTAACTCTGGCACATCTGTGGCGATTTTGGCCCGAAGGTGCCGAATGATGGGTTCCGGAAGAAATGTCCCCGGAAAAAACGTCCCCGGAAAAAATGTCCCCGGAAAAAAAGTCCCCGGAAAATATGTCCCCGGAAAAAAAGGCCCCAGGTGGAAAGTAGGAAAAAATGGCCCCAAAGGGACATTTGTTCCACTGCCGTACGATCCGCTTTTGACTTTTGTGTATGAATCTAGAGTGTGTCATTTCATTCCTGATTTTGTAACATTGCATCTCAACTGTTTTTCTTTGTTTTTTCATTGTGAAATAAACATTTATAACACTTCTAGCCAAACCAAATTATTGTGTTAGGGAAATTTGAGAAGTACTTGTGTGCCATTCCCAAATAGGTAAAGAGCGCGACGTTTTTGTTTGCTTTCCATTGTGAAATAAACATTTATAACACTTCTAGCCAAAACCAAATTATTGTGTTTGGGAAATTTGAGGGGTACTTGTGTACCATTCCCAAATAGGTAAAGAGCGCGACACTTAACACAAACAAGCGATCGTTAGCTTTTTTTATATTTTTCTTATAGAAACTAAAGGTTAATTGTCATTAAGAGTGCTTATTTGTGGATATTATGCAGACGGTAAAATTTCGTTCCCACTAATACTCTTTTTAAGTAAAATTTGAAAATACGCCGATGTCGTGTTCGCGCTAACAGTGTCGCGATGTGTAAGTATTTCGCAGAATTGTATATTTCCTTATTTGTTGGGGCCGTTTTTTCCTACTTGCCACACGGTGCCTTTTTTCCCCTAGGACATATGACCGGACCGCCCGAAGGCCATGAGGATCAGGGAAACCCAGAAATAGAAAATCCTTTGGGGACATTTTTTCCTACTTTACACCTGGGGCCTTTTTTTCCGGGGACATTTTGTCCGGGGACTTTTTTTCCGGGGCCATTTTTTCCGGGGACATTTTTTCCGGGGACATTTTTTCCTACACCCCCGAATGATAGCCGAACTATCAAAAAGTGAAGCCTAACTTTGGCATTTGTTTGGCGATTTTGGCCCAAAAATGCAAAATATCTGCCGAACTACCGGGCAGTAGGCCTAACTCTGGCATTTGTTAGGCGATTTAGGCCCAAAGATGCCAGATGACAGCCGAACTACCAGGCAGTGAAGCCTAAGTTTGGCACTTGTTTGGCGAATTAGGGCCAAAATACCCAGACTGTTGCCAAGGGAGGTCAGGTTTGGCTCTACTTTGGCTTCTTCAGGCATTTCAGTGCCCTAACCTTCCAGACAAAAGCCAAGTTTTGGCCCAGAACTCGGTGCTACCTGGGTGGTCACATGTATGCCCACAACAAAGGAAGATCACCGGAGTGTAGGCGCTGCCGAAATAATATCCATGGTCTTGGCAATCCGCATGTTCAAGATCGCACTTGGCACTAAGACGAAATGCGCTGCTGGTGATCGGAACTCTAGAACTAGATTTACCACCTTTACCACATAAGCTAAATCCACAGCAGGCCCGCAGGCCGCATCCCCCGCGAAGCTAGGTCCGGTCTTCGCAGGCATTCCGGGTTTGTCAACGGCCAATGCGTCATCCGTCAAACCACGTGATCATGCTTCTGCCGTTACCCGCGCACAGAGAGCGGATTCAAGCATACCGTCTACCACGCCTTCAGCTTAGGGAGAGAGAGAAAAAGAGAGAAGGAGTAGAAAGGAAGCAGCCCAGAATTGGGGGTGCGCTTACAAAGGCTAATCTTCAGGGCCATCTCAACAATGAACACAACGAGACGATTTGTCACTTGTACCCAAGGTTGATAGTGCAGTGGATGTTATGCGTGGCCTTGGGCTTTTAGTCAGGTTCCGTGCTCTGCGTTATCACCAGCTTCGATACTGTAGTCACGTGACCCTAACCGGAGACACGATTGGCCTAAAACACGCATAGCGTCTACCCTGCTGTCAATAAAATTGAACGGGACAGCTCTTTGAAGGCCAGCTTTTGAATTTCTAAAGAAGCTGTCCAGCCGAAAAGTGATTCTAAACGGGGCAAGTTTGAAGACACTAGTGGCCAATTCGTGTGGGCCCGCATCGCACCGGTGCAGTGCGGTTCGTAGTACACGGAAGGCTAGATGGGAGAGGGGAGCTTCCTTCTCTCCCCGCCAGACTTTTGTGTTCTAAAGTGGGGAGTTTACTGCACTGGACGGGTGCGGTGTGCCCCAAACGAATAGGCCATAGGGTGGCTTCATGTGCGCTTCGCATAGGGTGATGCCAACTGCCTGTTTCCCTTTCCCACACCCTCTTCCACCGCCATTTTGTTCCTCTCATTGTTTCCCCGTGCGCCGGAAAGTGGCCTTTGTGTCCATCGGTAATTCCATCCGAGGGGGAAGATGCTAATCCTCCCTCCGTGGGTTCCACAACGCTGCTCCGAACTTCTGAGATAAGGTGCTTGTTTCCGGGAGGGTTATAAGCCCCACGGATTATCGCCGAGAACCAAAATGGCTGCTGGTTTGTCGGCGAGTGGTATTACAAAAAATGGCATCACCATAGCAAAGCGCACATGAAGGCTCCCTAGAAGACACTATGTTTTACGTCATATAACTCACATTATAATTTAGGATGAAGAACTTAGCGCAACTATTTTTTGCGCATGATGTCCACAAATAAATAAATAAATAAATAATATATATATATATATATATATATATATATATAATCAATAAATTTAAAATTAATTGTACATTGTTAGGTTCGCGTTTTTAAACTTCAAATTTTTTTACGAAAGAGTTACACATAAAAGACACCACGGACAGCACATCCTCCGACTTTCAACACAAGATGAATCGCCGACGCTCGTTGACAGAAGGTTGCGATGCTATCCTCTATTCTGTCTCAGTCAGCTGGCTTAAATCATCAAGCTTAGAACATTCTCGCAGTATATCGCCTTTAGTTACCCTCGTTGGAGGTTGAAGTCACATTCTTGTCATATAGTCCTGTCTTCAAGAAAAGGCTAGCGTGCATGATTGTTTCAACCTATTGATTTGGAATCGTGGTGTCTGGTGTTGGCAGTGGTCGAGGCTGCAACCTACAGCATGTTTGATTGGAAACCTGTGTTATTGATGTATATATACTCTGTGTGATTCTTTTTAAATGTTTATCAGGGCCCGATCTTGTGGCAATAAAATCCTGTGACTATGTAGTTCACTTCAAGCCTGTTGTAAAAGCGTTTCTTACTACACGCGAAAACTGCTTATGACTCATATCAACGATTTTGTCATGTTTTCAGTGTGTATGGTCTATCAAGTCAGGTCTGTAGAAAATCTAGGAATATGGCGACGCAAAGTCTAACGACCGTTAGCGACAGACAGTTGGTAGGATTTCTGACGACTGTGCTCTGTAGACTCCTGTTGACAGGAAATCTGTAGAAACCTTGTAGAAAAATGGCGATAAGATAGGAAGTGGACAGGTATGTTAAAAATCGTTAAGATGTCTACAGACCGGCTCACATTTTTTTTGTAAGGGGAGGATGACGTGACCGCTCATACCACGTGGTAGCCATGCTTTTGGCGGCCCGAGGCCAATGTTGCCCGACGGAGCCGAAGTTTTGTCTTTAGTTTCTGCTTATGTTTAAAATAAAATTTCACCAAATGTATCCCATTTATCGCGAAGCAAATGGCGTACGGCCTTTTATTAGTGTTTCCTGTCTAATGTGACTCATAATCCCGAAATGCTCGGAATTGAGTGGGGCTTCCTCTTGAAAGTAGTTACGTCATGAAAACAAGTAGGAGAGATAGGCTGGCAAAATTGAACGAACTGGTTTGAGACTGATACGTCGCTAAACCCTCGCCCTGTCACCAGCTGCAGTCAAAAGCAGCCTCCAGCTGAGCGGGATGGCCGGTGCGGTGTCTAAACATTGATGGCCCAAGAACACGTTTGAGGTTAGAAAAGACTCGAGGTACACCTAAGGAGTTATTATGAGTTGTGAATGCGAAAGCATGCACGCCGCTCTTCCGCTCCCTTCTTTCGTGGACGGTAGAGCGCGCGCGCTGACCTCAACACCTAAGGAGTTATTATGAGTTGTGAATGCGAAAGCATGCACGCCGCTCTTCCGCTCCCTTCTTTCGTGGACGGTAGAGCGCGCGCGCTGACCTCAACACGATGACCTTGGGCGTGGAGCGGGGGAGCCGCTACCTCCCGGACACGCAGCACCATGGGGTGGCCGGTCGTTGAAACTGACGCTCAGCGGAGAATGAGAGCCTCGTCGACGCGCGCCAGCCAATGGGTCCGAAGCTGAAATCCATCAGCTTTACTGCGCTCCTTTGGGATCGGGGAAACTATAGGTGCCGTTGTCTAGGCTTTTCGCATGGTTTCATAGATGGGAGCTGGCTTCACTTGGAGAAAAGATTTAAGGTGCCGTTTGGCGCGGCTCGCTCCATGGGACAGTTGATACTTTCGCATTGAAAAGCTTAGCTGAAATTTAAAGTATCAAATAACAATTAATTGTTAATAAGGTGATATTAAAGTTTAGACCAATTTAACGTGCTAGTCGAGCGACTTCTTCCCTTACGAATGTACTTAGGGGTTCAACAATGTGCTGCTGTGTTCGGCAGATTATACAACCGAACTCGCTCTGGTGAACAAAAGTTTAATGTACCTTACATGCAGTCGCACTAAACTCACTTAGGTTCCATGAAAAATAAATAACATTAAGTAACTTCCTATCCCCCGTCCTTGTTCAACAAAACCAGTTAGCAAGATTCGGGGTAATCGAGCTCCACCTAGCATAACCATTTTCCTTTTGTCCAGTAACCGCGAATCGCACCATAACGTGGCGCCGAGTCGAGTGCTCTTAAGCGCCAAGCTGTTTCCAGAGAAACCATATAAACGGTCTTCCATCGTCAACCTTGTTTCCACTCACTTTTCCGAAAATGTGCGATGGTGGCAGTTACACGACAGAGCTGAACGGCTGGGTTCGCAGAGCACCCCTTTTTTTAAAACTCGGGACGGCAGTGAGTCAGGTCAGGCGAAAACACTTCTGATCTTTGCGTCAAATGAGGCTAACCAACGGCTTGACGTCCAAGTTATTCGGCTAGAGTGAGCAAGCGTTAGGGCAGACTGTACGAAGAAGGAAGTATAAAGTGTCACTCGTTGTTATGCGACATTTGGTGACCCCGCAGGCGTGATGGCGCGTCCCGTAATGGGTGCCGAGGCAATGCATGCAGTTACAGCGACGTGGTCGACGAGTTGTTGCCTCGGGGGAAAAAGATTACTGCAATAAATAGGCCAACAGGGAACAAAATACCTGACGTCGGAACGATAACTTTCGCAAACGAAAGTCGCCTTTGTGATTCCTTTTCTGTAGATCTTATTTTCTTTGAAATAAGCTCTCTGCGAAACGTTTTTTGAACGCAAAGCAAAATATTTTGCAAAGGTCCTGGGGTCCACAAATATTATTCAGCACCAATAATAAAATCGTGCCAGATACTAGAAACCTCCCACGCGTTTATTTGTTGGTTTTACAGCGATAGCTGTTATGGGCTCATCCCACCACTGAAAACGACGTCCGTTGTTGATGTCGTAGTAATTGGAGGAGTGGATGTTGTCATTGGCGATGTAGGGCGTCCGTCGTTGATGTTGTCAAATCCTTGGACGAGATCACACGCCGCCCGCTGGAATCGAACCTGGGCCCGCTGTGCGGGAGGCAGAGGCATTACCAACTGAGCTAATGTACAGCGTTAACAAGCGCATCTTACGATATGGTTCCTATAGCATACTTGGGTAGCAATTCAATCACAGCAATTGAATTACTGTAATTTAATTACTTTTCTTGGTAATTTGTAATTGTAATTAATTACTTTCGTCCAAAAGGAATCGTAATTGTAATTTATTTACTTTCTAGCGTCAGTAATTTCAAAATTTGAGGCACATTTACAATTACTTTTGCAGAAGTTTGCGGCGCCGACGGAACCTCTCTGAAAGCCTCAGCGCTCGCACACGCGGCCTAGCTCTTGGTGAAACACTCGCACAAAGACACGCGCTCACACACACGCACAACATAAATAGAGTCGCATTGTTTGTTGTTTTGTTGCTAACACTGCGGGCTGAGAGACAATCCTCTTTGGAGCCTACCTCAACGGCGCCGTGTTGCACCGTCCGCCATCTGCTGTACGAGCAGAAACCAATAGCGTAAACATGCCAAAATATTGAAAGAAAAAAAAATTGAGCTTCAGCTTTTAGTTGAGCTAAACAAGTTTAATTGCCTATGAAGGTTTTTTTCAGTTTTTTTACGTTCTTTTTCCAGTACTGTCGCATATTTGTATCTTTGTATTATTTTCAAGTTTATTTCCTGCTGGTTCTACTTCGTATATTTTTTGCATAAACATTTTGAAGACTGACCTCGCACCTGTGATTATTGTTACCAATGATTCGGGAGCCCCGATTCGGTTATTATATATTTCTGAGCCATTATAAGTTCAACTCAATGTAAATAATTTACAATACCATGATGTTTGTATGTGAATGCGGTCGTATTAGCGCTTGTGGATTTTAGTTTTGTTTACACTTGTAAAATATTCATATATGACTAATTGTCTCATTTTTATTTGCCGGGCTCACAAAACTCTGTCAACCCAATTTTTCTTTACCCATCTGGCGTCTTCCAGCATATGAACTAATTTATTGTTATTTATAAAAAATATAAGAACGTAGTACTTCATTGCCTCAAACTGTCAAGTTCCATCATTAATTTAACAAATTCATAAAAGGAAAGTACAACACGTGGCATTTATGCCGCTATGGTATAGCGGCCTCCTCAAACATTGGGGCAAGGAATGAACAAATACGTTGCATTCTATACAACTCGTTTAAAGTTATATGGCCCAAGTCGGGTCGCTCTCAGAGATAAGTAATTTTAAACTAATTGCATTACTTTTTAAAAGTAATTTGTAATTCTAATTTATTACTTCTCACGTAGCAGTAATTGTAATTGTAGTTAAACTACTTTTGAAGCAAAGTAATTGTAATTGTCATTATATTACATTTGGAAAGTAATTTACCCATGTATGTCCTATAGTACCCGATGCTTAGTGCAGGCGCTCTCTAAAAAAAAAAGGAAGAAATAAGAGATAAAGAAAAATGACGTCGTAACACTGTCAATGCTAAAAGCTCGTTCCAAGAGATGCCCTTTCACGCGCTCCGGAACCAAAAGAACTATTGTAAACACTTACGCAACCAGTAAGGTGAAACACAGCAACAGCTGAGGTGTGAGGTCGGAGCCTGTAAGGCGTCATTTCGGAGCAGATGAACTGAATGAACGGTAAAGGCGCGAGCGCCCTCCATAGAGTCCACATAGGCACTTTTAAACCGAGTTACTCACCGGGCGAAAAATCCATGCCTTTTTGGAACCAACACTCGAAAAAAAGCCCGTGCGTTCACTTTCCCGCACAACACTAGGAAAGCCAATCACCGGAACTTACGGAGGCAACTCATCGAATGACGTTGCCGAAGCATATGTTTAGACCAAAAAACGCAATCTGAGTTGTGACATTAAGCAATGCAAGCGCGACGTTTTACATTGCTTAATGTCACAACTCAGACTGCGTTTTTTGGTCTAAACGTATGTTTCGGCATCGTCATTCGCTGAGCTGCCTCCTTAAGTTGCGGTGATTGGCTCTCCCAGTGTTGTGCGGGAAAGCAGACGCACAGGCGTTTTTTTAGAGTGAATGAGGGTGTATTAAGTAGATAGCATTTCAGCTGTCTGCGTAAGAGGGGAGGGTGTATTTAATGCGATAGCATTGTTTAGCTACTTCAACTGGTTTTTGCAATGCCGAATCTGGCCTCGAATGTGCCGTGCGTATGCGCGGCGCGCGTACGCGCTGCGCATACGCAGGACGTCCGAATACGCAGGCGTTGCGCGTATGCGGACGTCGTCCTAGAGGTTGTCCTTGAGGTCGTCCAAGAAGTCGTGGTAGACGTCGTCTTTGACGACTTCCTCGATGTCGTCCTAGCAAGCAGATAAACCCGCGGCGCGCATACACGGAACGGCAGTATACGTACATTCACATTTGCGCCCAAGCTGCAGAGCCATTATCGGTTTGAGTTGAGCTATATTCCGTTCACCCTTAAGCTGAGACTACAGCCAATGCTACAACAGCGAGAGCAGGAGAGGGCAGCTTTGAAACGTTCTTCTGCTGAAGGAGCGCTGGCGCTAGAAAAACCCGTCTCAAAGCCAGGAGCGCTGGCTAGCTTGCGCTTGTAGCTTTGGCTGCAGTCTCAACGTAAGGGTGAATGAAGTATAGACCGTTCCATTAGGGTCACAGCAGAGAGGGTAATAGAGAGAAAATAATGCCCTCCCCCTCTCACCCGCATGTCATCTGCTCCGCCGAGTGGGCTGTAGCTAGCATCCGGCTGGCGTGCAAACTCTGCTTAAAATCGCGTCATTTTGGAAATTTCAAGCGCAGATGCGCGAATTTCGATATGCAAGTTATCGTGTAATGCTATGCTCGATAAGAAGACTAACCGGGTCCAAAAGCGCTGTTACATGCGTGCAAATAAAAAAGAAAAAGGGGGAAAACTGTGTCAGATTGGCTGGTCTCTCCGGCGAAAAGTAAACCCGGTTGCTGTACCTTTTTTACTATACAAAGTTCGTACTGGTGTAGGCCTTTAGCGACCATGAGTGGAAGTCTGAAATAATAAATAAAAACGTGTTCTCCTGCCGCGATACACGCAGTAGTTGAGGGTAGTACTGCCGGCTGACTCAACTGCTATTTAAGTAACGGAAAAAAGATATGCTAGTTGATCATTTACCGAAATAGAGCAACAGAGAGCTATAGGCTGATTTTGGAGTAGCCATAACTATTCTAAGAACACGAACCACTTCACAACGGCAGTCACGAGCGAGAGTTCGATGTTCCGTACAGCCCATCGATACAGCCCAAAGATGGAGAATGGCAACCTCCCGGTTTGTCGTCTGCTAGCGGAGTCGGGCGCGTGCCCTCTCTCTCGTTTTACCCCGCCGAACCCGCTGAATTTCCATATGTATGGAGGGGGCGCTGCTGTCTAACGAAATGGTGCCGCCCAGAGAGCGCTAAATGGAATGGTCTATAGTTGGTCAATGAGGGCGGTGAAGCAGCTTGAACATTGCGAAGCCGGGGGGAGGGAGGGGAGGGGGGGGGGGGGGTTCACCGCGCCTGCGCAGTGGGGTGGCGTGATGTCACCTCCGGAACGCCGTGTGAAAAAGGAAGACGGGGCGCGCTGCATGTAGGAGTGCTTTCGCATTGCTACGCGTAAACAGTCTTAAGTGTCTACGTTTAATTTTGTGAATCCAGGTATGCTTGGCTGGGCATATTAAACATAAAACTTATGCCAAAATCGCTGCTGTCGCTTCGCTCATTCTCGTCTAAATGCCATTAACCAAGGGGTTCCGACTCGGCGAATGATGACAATTCCAACTTCGCATTAGCAACGGTCCCCATACTGTCGTCTTCGGAGAGCCAGTTTGTTTTCCCGGGCGTCAGCGGTTTCGGATGCAGACATCATAGCTTCCCTCAATCGCCGCCTATACGGCCTGCATGCTGTTTGCTCTACGTTCCTGGAAATGTAGACCTTACACTGAAGCATGACCACAGGAAAGCTTCTTGAACCTTCGGACATTTTGTGCGCCACTTAGATGTATGTAGTTGCATTAGGTTTATAACACGCGTGCAATTTCAAAGTGGCCGTGAGCAATCAGACGACACTACAACCTGGACGACCAAGCCCGAGCGCGCGCGCGCCTTCGACTTACTTGGGAGATCCACGATGGCGTATAGGCGGCGCCACCGGCGCATGCGCTGTGAACAGCACCTCATGTCGTCGCGGCCATCGCGACTAAGATCCCTCTACATTGCATGTAGCGCAATTTACGCGCCCAGAAACTGAGGGAGAAGGGGGGACGACAACGTGTGGGGGCGTCAGAACGCCGGCATCATCCCACCACGACTAAACGCAGATTATGCTGGAGCATAGCAGCACGGCTGACAGGGCCCCTACTACTAGAAGAGGATTACGCAGGGGCGTCGCAACACGACGTAGGCCATCCTTCCGACTACAAGTGGATTACCCCAGAGTGTCGCTGCATGACCAAAAAGGGAAAATAACGGAAAGTCCCTGCAGGACTCCCCGTGACCTAAAGCGAATTACGTCGGATAATATCAACACGATGCAACGAGTCAAGAGATCTATAGAGGGTGACATACAAGGTCACTCTTGTAGCCCTTTCCCCTGGCAAACAGCGAGCGCTCGACGCGCGCTCGACGAGCGGATTCCTGTACCCCTCGCGAGATGCGAGCGATCTCTCCCTGTGACGCTTCTGGATCTCGAGTCGATGGAGCGCTCCCGAACGGGACGACATATGAGATGTCCGGACCATCCGAAAATAAACTAATTCACTTGTAAATCATGGAAACATATCGCAGGTGAAGACTGCCGCGCTTGATACAAAGCACATATGTGCCGGTGACTCTCGATGTAAGCAGACGTTAAGATCATGTAACATAACGCAACATAAGAAAACGGTGCTGTGTGAACCAGCTGTTTAGTCGTGCTTCTTTATATATATGTATATAGCGCGTATGGACAATGTACAGCGTGTACTACCCCATCACCCCTCAAAAAAAAAAAAAAAAAAAAAACTATTTTTTTCTGTAAGTGTAGCGCTAGCGGTTCGATCCCGATTTGGGGGTTTCAGGACTAACCCCCATTAAAAATTAAAGTGATTTTCTGACACTTTCCATGGAAATCTGGGGCCCGCCTCGCACGTTTTCTCTATCTGACGTCTCCGCCAGCCTCTGCCGAGCTTCGCATCCTCTCCCTCCTTGGCCCGTATTCTGAGTACGCTCATGCTTTCCGGATGGCTGTCCAAACCAAAACGTACAATTTTGCTCCGTATAAGTGCGCCGAAACACGTATTTCTTTACGTGTTCCGGCGCACATATTTGTAATACCTATCGCATTGTGCCACGCTTAACACTTGCAGTAAAAGCATCACCCAAATCTTTCAACTCGAACTCTCAGCCCACGATCTATGATTCGCAGTAATGGTGGGATTTTGCAATGCAATTCCTCAAAGCTGCGAGTTCTTCCTCCATGACATCAATGTTACGGGATGCGCATATTTTCCTATTCCACGGACCTTATTTCCGAAATTAGTTCGTCGTGTGTTATACTCTCTACGTGCGGTTTGTTAAGTTTCAAGGATTGCGCTGATGGTCACGATCGCCTTATAGTCATACCACCCAACCCTTAAATTCCATACCCAGTTCTTTTACAGTACCAGGACAAGACGCCCCTCCAGAGGACCATACCTGAAAACACATAAACAAAGACAAGTTCGGCAACAACAACGGAACGTTTCGATGGCGAAATCATTGTGAGCCGCTGTTTCGGCGGGAAACATTATTTGGAAGGTTCAATATTGAATCTTTTGACTCCTTGGGTTCTTTGACTCAGTGGACCTCTTAATCAAAATCCAAATCAAAGGCTGTTCATTCCGTCTGAAAGTTGTAACCGTTTAACATTTTTCTTTGTCCCAATTTCAAACATGCACGCACATTCGCACGCACGCACGTACACACGCACGCACGCGTGCGCCCACACACACACTAAAATAGACAAGGTAACTGGCAAACTTTTCCCGGGTTAATATTTCCCTCTAAGGCGCACCAAGAGACTTACTTTGTTTAAAATATAACTAATTGAAATTATGATTCTCGATCAAGCATTAAAAAAAAGCTAGCGCTGTTATCCCGTTTTTGTAGAAAAATGCCTTTTTGCAATCACTTTTTTGGGGGCACTCATAGTGCGTGTGCGCGCAATTCTCAACGCTACTTGATTGGAGATTGCAGGCTATCAAAACAGATCTGCCATCTTGTACGTGGCGTGCGGGAGCCTCGCTTACCTAGCCCTCTTAGAGGGAAATACCTTTTGTAGCGTTAGCTAAACTGGCCGAGGTTGAGCAGTTTCGCGTGGCCCTCATAATGAGCCGTGCTCAATATGCGAACCGTGCTCATTATGCGGAGCGCGCGGCGGCGGCGGCGGAGCTCCGCATAATGAGCACGGCTCATTATGAGAGCCACGCGAAGCCGCCGCCGCGCGCTCCACCGCCGCCGCGCCCGCCTCGCCCGCCTCGCCAGTCTGCGCATTCCAGAGGAGTGACGTCATAGCCGCGGCAGACGCACTGGCGCCGCCGCGTACCCAGCTGTGCGCCTCCGTTGCGCAGTAGCCAAGTCTGACGCTGCACCGGAGCCGCTTGATAGCGCCTCTCATTTTGTGCGCGAAAGCTCACGCTACGTATATCCTGGCATAGCCGAGCTCTTTTTTCCCGTTCTCTGCGGACCAATATTTTTTTTTTTTGCGACGCAAGCTTGGTGGTACATTGTTTAGTGTTAGCTTACACCCAGCTGGCCACCATGTGCACAAAACAATTTTGTTGTTTCTGCAAACTATTATTAAATTCTTTTTTTTTTTAAGCTGCCCACCGTGTCCACAAAACGATTTTGTTGTTTCTGCAAGCTATAATTAACTTCTTTTTTTTAAGTATCTTAACAACGAAGCAGGGCGAGAGCGAATGGCTTCGAAGAAGCCTGGAAGCTAAAGCATAGCAATGAGGGATGACGGGATCGATGTTCAATTCTTGCTCGGTCAATTGGTTTTGTAGTTATTTGCCTCTTCTTTGTATTCAGTAATTATAAAAGTGTGCTGATTGTACAGAGATTGTACTAATTACTCGTTTGAGATAATAGTTAAAACATTGCTCTTTAGTTCTGAAGACTTCATCGAGGATTGAAGAAGCTCGTAGCCTACACTCCTTGCTGTTTTTCACCACAGTGGGTGACGAACCGCGTAAGGCCGTAGGGTGCGCCAATGAGCGTTTGGCGCTCTCCCGCGGAATAGCACGATAACTTTCTAAGTGTTCGCAGATTTGTCGCAGGTAAAATATTGCTTTACAGTCCTTGACAAAAGAGTTGGCATTGCTTTGCGTCTCCTCAATTTTCTGCCTGAAAATGTGTGGCGCAGCCTTTTTCGTATTACATTACCTCAAGCAATGTCGGTTCTACAAATACCATATTTTTGCTCAAAACTGTCATATGTTCAAGAAAATGCCATCGCTGAATTACCTATTCTGGGAACTTGCTATAACAAATGTGTAGACGCAATATTGGTGAATGTCAATGCCCCAAAACAACAGGTACTTCTTTGACCTTCAATGAAATGTTTTGTGTTCCATCGCCGGTGGTGACTATCAGACATCAAGTATACGCGACACTAACACTGCTTGCGAATACATTACTTGTCTGAGACAACCTCGTTCACTTATGAGTTCAAGTAACGGAATAGATACTTGAAACGGCCAAATGCAAAACCGTTGCTGTCGTACTTCAAGGGTACGTGCCTTCAGTGCTGTCAGACTGCTGCGCCGCTGGCTGAGGCAGCGAAGGGAGTGCGAAGCTCTTCGCGGTGCGTGCTGAAATCACGTGTCCTCTCATCATCATCATTGCGCCAGCTGCGGGTACCGGTTGACGACGTTAGACCTCAAAGCATAACAATAGGCCAAACGTTAGGCCTAACGGCAGGCCAGGGAAAACGCGTCTGCCCCTACCACTGCGTCGCCAGCAGTTCGGCTGGCTCCTTAGCAACGATGAAGCCGTTGCTATGGAGCCACATCACGCGTTGCAGCGAATGGGAATTTATGTCTCGTGTTTCGCTGCTACAGACAACGCCGGCTTCGTTCCATGGGACAGTTAACGCTTTCGGATTAATAATATCCATGGTTAGAAAAACACTCCCCGCCGGCCAATCTGGCAGTGCACAGGAATAGGTGCCCATGTTAGCCAGAATTATCACAAATAACAATTCTCGAGAGAAACGCAGATAAAAGTGCCTTATAATTTTACGATATATTCTGTATCAGAAAGCCCGGGAAAAGCAAGTGCGTTATTGTCCCATCAATGCACCTGACAGATCCAGAGTTTTATTTTCTAAACAAATAGCGAGAAAGATGGAATTAATAGTGTCTGTTTGTTTGAATAAAACCTTCATTTGACTTGTGAAGCGCCTAAAAAACGAGGAAACGAGGAAGACGAGACAGGACCAGCGCTTGGTCCTGTCTCGTCTTCCTCCTCGTTTTTAGGCGCTTCACAAGTTAAACATGTACCAACTAGCCCACCTATCCATTTTACTTCATTTGAGAGTGCACTCCGTCTCGTCTACAGGGTGTCCAAACAAAATACAGTTTTTTGTTTTTTCTTGTTTACCGCGAAAATAAACTAGGCATCGCCGAACGCTCATTCTCCGCCAAAGTTTGCGCTAGAGGTCACAACCAGATGCCAAAGCTTCAGCCCGATCCGATACCTTATTCAAAAGTTATGTGATTTTCTGAAAATTTTAATGGGAAAATGGAGCCCATTTTTGCCCGTTTTCGGTTTCTGGTGCCATACAGCCCCATGTATTCGAAAACTCCGTCGGCCACCATTTTCCCGTTGAAATTTTCAGAAAATCAGTTATAACTTTTGAATAAGGTTTTTGATCGGGCTGAAACTTTGGCATCTGGTTGTGACCTCCAGCGCTACTTTTAGGCGGAGAATGACGTTCGGCGATGCCTAGTTTATTTTTGCGGCAAAATAAAAACTGTAATTTTTTTTTTTTTTTGTAACACCCTGTACTTTTTTGTCCACGCTTATTCGGCGCCTTTCGTTTAGCACGTGTGACTATTTGTACCGAAGTGACGTACGAAAACACGCTCCACTCTTACGCACTCAGCTGAAATGCTCTCTATTTAATACACCCTCATTACTTCCAAAACGCTATGGAATTTTCGTCCGGTGTGTTCCTCGGTTTAATACGAAACGCCTATGCGGACTCTATGGTGCCAGCACGCACCTTTACCGTTCATTCAGTCCATCTGCTTCGAAATGAAACCTTAGCGGCTCCGACGTCCCACCTCAGCTTTCGCCGTGTTTTACCTTACGGGTTGCGTATGTGTTTACAATATTTATGTTTAATATATTTATTTGATTGTTTTCCAAGCAACCACGGCGACGCACACCCTTTACACTTCGCAGCAACTCTCGCGCCAATTGAGGCGCTGACTAACTTTGACCGGACCGACGGATGGCGGTCGAAGGCGCGAAGGCGATCTATCTAGCCGGCTTGCAACGCCAGTTTTGCGTTTCAAGCACAGAACGGAAAGCATGCACGGAGTGAAGCAGTTCGTGAGAGCGCGCTGGTACCCTATAGACTCGAAGCGCTGTTAATCTGGTCTTTCCACAGCGGCGAGGCGTACATTGGACAAGGCGTCGTTGTGGGGCCCCGAGCGGTCGTCTCGTAGACGTCGAAACAACTCCTGAAGCAACTAAGGCTTTTTGAACTGTACTTTGTTCATTTGGCGCCCGTGGTAATAAAACTGCAAGCATCCCCGAACATTTAATAGCTCCATTACGCCTTGGTGCATTACGTGTTCACTTAAAATTTCCTTTGAGTTGACATTGATTCTGCTTCAACCTCCACGGGATTCATGCTCTTGACATGTCTAACATCGCGATGAAAAGTTTCAAGTACCCACTTTCAATTGACAAATACACTCCCCAAGATATAATTGTATACAAAGCATAAAACACACGCCTTTTAAATAGTATTTAAAATAAGGCCCCTCCCTGATTTAAATTTAAAGGAAACACAATATAGAAAAGGATTCTGCAGAGAGTACAACGGCAAACGAACGCGCGAAAATTCATTATGCACCAAAAGAGCAGCATCAAAATAAGTATGGCAAGAGAGCATATATCAAATATATCAAAGCAGCATACCAACAAAAGGGTTTATATCGTGAAATGCTAATAATTTCAAATCGTCAAAATGTTTTTTGAAGTTTCAGATTGAAGCTAAATTATCTTGCAAAATTATAACGGGCCGAAATGAGGTAGACCACATATTTTTCGTTTAAATGTTAGCCCAGTGCTCCGTTCAACTCATTGTGTCCAGAGATGTTCCACTCTTGCTTCTGGGCAGAAATTGGCTGCCTCGGGGAAAGTTCCGAAAGTACGTTAAGAAAACAACTTTTGGGAAACTCCTAAACCAGTACTCTCGGTACATTCCGAACGGGAAATAAATCAACTCCCCACGCGGTTGTGCGACCGTATGGAACCCTCTTTCGGAACACTCGCCTAATAAAACGCCATCCTGCGGTTGCGGACGATGCCAGAACTGCGCGTAAACCCTTTTGCCGGTTTGTCTTTTTATAGCGAAGATGCGGGATGATGGAGTTGCTTGCCGCCTGCCGGGCAGCATAATCACGCGCATCTTGTTCAAACCCTTCCCCCCAGGCTCGAAATTCTCGTTTCGCGGGCTGGATATACCATCTAAGTTCTAAAACGGTAATATATTTTGTGAGGAAATCCTAAGATGCCCCATCAAATGCGTCTCTAGCAGCGCCACAAAGAAAGAGTCTATCCGTCCAGGAGAATGAAAAGACGCTGATGTCTCTGAGCTGCGTTCTGTTTCATAACAGTACGTAACAGAAAGTCCAACCTCTTTTTGAGTTTCAATCAGCCCCGGGCCAGCTGCCCACGCCCTGAGCAGATGTATGGAAGAGCTCACCGAAATTCGATTCAAAAGCAGGAATGCGGCCAATAGCCGCGCTTCGTGTTCGTAAACTGCACATTTAAGAACATAGAGTAACGCGTGATAAGAGTGAAAATAAAATAGGTTGGACTTAAAAAATATTAAACAGTTTGATGAAACGCTTCTCCTCCTAAGCGAAAGGCATCTTGCGTACAGGAAATAGCAATGGCAGTGCACAGGGAAGTTGACGTATTTCATCATGAAGTTTCTGTACACGTCCGGTAGGGGGCCGCGGCCGCGGGATTTATTCTTTATTATTTCTTTCTTGTGTCCAGGAACAGCCGAAGGTTAATGCTCACGTGCGATGTATCACCTTGAATAAACCAGGATTCTAGGAGCTTTATTGGTTCAGTTCTTACGACATGAAATGGAATCGTGGCTGACCTTGGCTGCATCATGTTATTTCTGTTTTGTTTTTTTTCATCGCGTTACTCAGATGTATGATACGTGAATTTTCTTGTACATCACTCCTGTTTCCGTCTCAGCGGGAGATGAGTCTTTTGGTCTTCAAATAATGTTCGTAAGACTTGAAAATTTTGAACATATTTCGTATGCCCAACATCTTAAGTACGCGGTCCAACGCCTCAGAAACCCCATTGACGTAGGGGATGCCGACGATGTTGCGCGTTCTTTCGGCTCGATCGATGCGTTGCCGAGACAGTATTTTTACTGTATTGATAAGAGGCTCAAGATACGTCTATTCAAAGCCTCCTGAAAATAAATGACATCTCGAATGTCAAATAATGAGTTAAGACGGTATTGTGTTTGAGCAATGAAGTAGTGACATTATAACCGATGTTTTGTATTATGCGGGGGGGGGGGGGGGGGGAGTTAAGTAAGGTTTGTGTGTCGCAAGGTTGAAAATAAACAGATGCTTCAATTTTAAGGTCGGGTTCATGAGTCCTATATGCTAAAATCCACAAGTCTAGTAGCCAACTCTGTCCGATCGTCTCTTCTGTTGGCTATCATGCGTACAGCTTGTCTCAATATCTGCTCGAGCTGCTACGACCTGTCATTGACAAAAGACACTTTTGTCTTAGGAATTATCATGACTTCGTTGAACTAAGACACGCTTAGACCCTTTTAACGCATAAAACTATGCTGTCATTTGATGTCGTTTCGTTGCTCACAAAGTTAACTGACGATTTGATGTCACCTGCGACTATTTGATGGACGATCTACCTTTGTCTGAACGCAGAACCCTCCTTATCGACGACACCATACTTCTGTTGGGCTCTGAAGCAGTGCCAGTTCCGATTTTAATGGAGACATATACCGACAAGTTGATATTCCAGCGTCTGTGACCGTCGCACTCCTCGTTATAAAATATGTTGAGGAAAGCGTTATCCGTAGCATTACCTTCCCCGTAAAATTCTACCGACATTTTCTCGATGACACATTTGTAATACTCGACAGGTAACATACAACTGAGTTTCAACAAAACCTGAATAAAATCCATCCTTCCATTCAATTCGCTTGCGAACTAAAACCAGCAACTGTTTGTCGTCTCTGTATGTGCAGGCACTTGGGACTTATAAATCCGAGTTGAAAATTCAGACATTCGTTCACCAGATATCTTCGTCGTTGTCCCCCCCCTCGCCCACCCCAACCGGCGAAATGCAGGATTTTTTTTTTCCATGCAAGGCGAAATGCAGGATTTTTTTTTTTTCCATGCAAGGCCAAATGCAAAATATTGACTCTTTTTTTCCATACAAGGCCAAATGCCAAATTTTGGCTCCAAAGTTACTACTTTGTCGCTCAGACACATTACCGTCGAACTCGCATTTCGGCCGTTGAAATTTTATTTATGTTCAGGAGCCCTTGAACATGCGTCAGTATCCCGAGCGCTTTATTAATCAGGATAAAAAATGAAACGCAACGATAGCTGTAGCACGGTCGCGCAATGCGGGTGGAAAGGTGCCGTAACGAAACTGAGGACGGAGGTGCGAAGTGGTTAATTCTCACAGCTGTCGTGGTTGGCACCTTGGATGCCACTGGCGACCGCCACGAGTGCTCGGTGATCCGTGAAGTAAGAGGGTAAGCGCGGTGGAAGTTTCTAAAACCATCCAACATTACGCGTAGCAGTATGATACTGCCAAAGTGGGATTTTCGTGTAACGCGAGTAATGTTTGAAAACAAGTCTTTCTAGCAGACGGCATCAAGACTCCCGTCGTCGAGACGTTACTGCTGGGATGCCGGGGCTCCCCTCTCTTCTCTCTTCGCGTTGCGCGGCAGACGGAAAAACCCAACATCCCTCTCCTCGCACCAAGAGGGTAGAAAAGAAGGGTTTCTCCTTCCCTCTCCTCGCGCCAAGATGTAAGAGAAGTGTTTTTCCATAGCGGTGACGACAGCCCACGAGCTCGAAATTTCTACAAAGTGTCGCCCGTAAAGCTATCGCTTTAAAATGTCCGAAAACGCATCGTTTGAGCCGAAAGAACGCGCAATGTCGTCTGCATCCTATACGTCGGTGGGGTTTTGGAGGCATTGGGCCTTGTACTTAAGCCGTTGGGCATACAAATTATGTAGACAGCTATAGACTATTTAGCGAACGTTATTTCAAGACCAAAAAGATATACCCCCGCTGACGTGAAAACATGAGTAATCTACAAACTTATGTGCAGGGAATGTGACATATACAACATCAGAAAAAACCGGGTGAAACCGAAAAACAAGGTTGAATAAACAGGAGTGAGATTTCGCCAAGGTCACCCACGCGGCCCGTTTTAAGTCGAAACTCAACCAAGAAATCTCCTGGAACCCTGGATTGTGCGAGGTGACAAATCGCACCTGAACGAAACCCGTGGTTCCCTATCGGACGTGTACACCCCCCCCCCCCCCAACATGGTATGCTTAAATAAGTCAACTTTACTGTGTGCTCATTTACTGCTCTTTGCTCGAGTTGGAATATCACGTTCAGCACGACGTCTCTTTTAGTCATTTCTGAGTGATGAAAGAAAAAAAAGTTACTGTTGTCAAATTATGAATAAAAAAGCAAAACACTGGCCTCCTTCATACCATATATATTTAATATATTCCTGAACTGGAGGATCCGGCATTTAGTGCAAAAGAAAGTTAATTGTTTAGGACCCTCATTCAAAAACTTGATGTTTGAAAACAGATTGTGAAATACTCACCTTTTAATGAAAACAGTACCTGCTAGCTGCAGCCATAAAGAAACTGCAAGATAAACATTTGTGATTAGTTCGCGACAAGTAGCAATTCCTCACTAAGCCGGATAGATTCAAAATTATGTCCGCGTTTTTTGCGGAAAAATAAGCTTCAATGAAACTGCCCCGAGTCATTCTGAGCACGGTCAATTAAATATACGTATCCACTCGTCTGGCTTCAGTATTCGGGCTTCGGACCGAACTTGAGTATCTGAAATGCTCACCTTTGAAGAAAAACGAACTGGTGCCTGCTGGCTTGTAGGCCGTGGAAACTGGAAGAGAGATTTGCGGTTAGTTGAGTCCAAGTAGCAATTACTTTGAGTAGCCCCGTAAAGTATACTAAGTCGGAAAGATTCAAAATTACATGTGCAGGACATTGATATCTTCTTGCGACCTAACTGGGCACACGTCAATGTCGCCAGCATGTATTACAGAAAAATAAGCTCCAATGCAGGAGCCCCCGGTCGTTCTGAGCTCCGTCACTTAAAAATGCTGTACCGGTCATCTGGCTTCAGTATTCCTGCTTCGGACCAAACTAGTGAATCTGGAATTCTCACCTTTGAAGAAAAACAAACTGGCACCTGCTGGCTCTTAGGCCGTGGAAACTGCAAGAAAGATTTGCGATTTTTCTTAGGAGCCACCTATCGCACACTAAGCCGGATAAATTCAAAATTACATGCGCGTGACATAATGTGCCTCTTGCGACAAAACTGGGCACACGCCAACAAATGTGTTTTCAACGTGTATTGCAGAAAAACAAGCTTCAATGAAGGCGTCCCCAGCTGTTCTGAGCTCCGTCAATTAAATATGCCGTACAGCTTGTCTGGCTTCAGTATTGCTGCTTCAGAGCGAACTAGAAAATCTGGAATTCTCACCTTTGAACGAGAACGAACTGGCGCCTGCTGGCTTGTGCGCCGCGGAAACTGCAAGAGAGATTTGCGATTAGTTACGTCCAAGTAACAACTTTTTTAAGTAGCGGCCTACAGCACACTCAAAATCACATGCACGGGACATAGATGCCTCATGCGACGGAACCCCCTTCATCCTTGTTTTCTGTTAACTCTGCTCACCTTCGCCGCTTGCCTCCATTTTTGTACTACTTCTCTAATCTCGATTCCCTGGTTACCAAAGGCCACGCCATGGCTTGCGCCTGGCACGGATCTGTCAGCTCCGCGACCGGCACTATTGTGGCAAAGACGCCACGGCACATGGGTGCTTGATGCGTTCTATTAATATTTTGAGCATGGCTCAAAACAGGTTGATGGGTGTCTGGTATGTCCTTTGCTTATTTGCGGATCGTTCCGAAAACAGGAGGTAGGCGCTTCTGCGATCTGGGAGCATGCATGCTTGGTATTTTACAATAGTTGAAATTGAACTCTGCAGGAATCTTGAAACATAACAAACAGAATGTGCACGCCAAAAGGCATAGCAAATGAAACACCCACCATCTATTTATTTTGGGTTCTTGTCTGCAAGAAGCTGTCGTATATGTAGCCTCCCTCGCTTAAGTTGCTCCTCCCTAGTGTCCCGGTTGGGTCTCGTCCTGATGAATCGTCGGTGGAGACCTGAAGTGTGGTCAACATCAGATTAGACCTTTTGAGACATACTCCATATACTTGCTGAGGGGAAGTACACCCAAACGAATCTCAGGCGTGTCATTTATAGTGCGTTTTAAATTGAGAGGCCTGATGTAAAATGAGACGTCAATACTGACGCACCCCTGTTGCGAACCTAAAATTTTGAAGGCCTTGTCACCCTCGCTAGGGGGACAAGGCACATGAATCCCGGCACGTGGATGAAATTGTCGCAGCAAAATTCCGACTCAATAGCCATCCCCTAATATTCGGCCACCACACTTTTAGAAAAAAATATTTGTTTAGAAAACACCGAGTCATCGACCACCCCTACAAAAGCCTGAACCAAGTATACTCGTACCGTGGCTTGTTTTCTCCGCGCTGCCCCAAGTTCACTCGGGCTGACAATGTTGTTTTGTTTTTAAATGTAACCCACGTTTTTAGTTTTGGTTTCACTTGTTGAGGCAGGTGGATACTTTTGTAAAACTTCCTCCCTTTGCGCTTCCGAGTCAACATTTTTGCAATGGCAAACCCCCGTACGTGTTTTGATATTGCGCTCCTTGACGAATGCCGAAACTCTTATAGGCGGGCAATAGCTCCCCTTAAAAATACTTGCTCTTAGTGGCAGAGAACAAATTCTTGTTCCTGATTAGCAGCCACATGCTGCCAAGAATTGCTGCACATATACGAAAGAACCCAGTCTTAGTCTAATAGAGATGCTTTGGCAGGACAAAGACACAAAAGCCTGACACACGATCACTAAAAAGACAGAAAATTGAGTGTCTGTGAGGAATGAAACACCTCAGATAGGCATCAATCACTCACCTTGAAAACACTTTCCATGAGTGGCAAAGAGCAAACTTCTGGCCTTGATTGGTTGGCGCTTGCCACCAAGATCTGCATGTATAAGAAAGAACCCGGTCTTAGTCAAACTTTGGTGTTTTTGCAGGAGAGACAACTACACATAGGAAATGGCATCCAAGTGGAATGGAACACAAAAACATATAGGCGGGCAATAGCTCACCCAGAAAATACTTGCTTTTGGTGGCCGAGAACAAGATCGTGTTCCTAATTGGCAGCAATTTGCTGTGAAAAATACCTGTACATATCCTAAAGAACCCAGTCTTAGTCTAACACAGATGCTTTGGTCGGACAGAGACACAAAAGTCTGATACAAACCACAAAAAGCAGGAAATAGTGTCTGCAAGAGATGAAAACAGACTCAGGTGGAGAGGGTCGTTCTGTTTCACCTTAGTCAAATAGTGTAGCTCATTTTGCTAAAACAATGCATATTTGCTTAAAAATGTATAATATATATTTTGCCTCATTTAGCAGAGTTCACTGCCAAGGATACCTGCACACCAGAACAAGTAAGACTTAGTCACAGTTTTTTTTTTTCTTTTGATGAGCGACAACAGAATCCTACACGGGTAATGAAGCAAAATATAAGCCCAGCAAGCCAGGCTAGCTTGCCTTGATGGAAGCACAGTGCCTCGGCCGACTAATGAGGTCCTATTCTTGGTCACTTGTCATATTTGGTGGGAATAGTAAAGTAAATGAAAATAAGGCAATCTCTCTTGAAGCCGACAGCTGCAAACGAAATTGATATACCTCGATAAACGAGCTGGAAATAAAATTGGGTGGTGTCCGAGTTGTTTAAGGTGTCGAATTTCAAACTTTCAGAGTGTGTAGTTCTGGTTTAAGTCCTCCTGGTGTATATTGTATCCTTATTTATTATATATAAATTGTTTTTTTTTTCAATGTTTGAGGCACAAGCCCATATTTTATACTCTAATTCACCTTTAGAAGCGTTTTAATCATACTCCGCGGCTTCCTAGTGCTCGTAATAGGTTCTCAGTAAGAGCGGCTTTCAATATTTTTTTCTTGCTCTTGCTGCTGCTTGCTTCCTCACCCTTAAATGCTGACAACTCGACACAAAAGTAATAAAAAGTGTGTTTAAAATGTGATGAATATCCGCATTTCCAAGTTGTACCCCTGCTTCATGCCCAGACCCTGCCAACATACCATAGCTGAGTGCAGTGACGAAGGCTCCCAGGTGCTGTGACCCGACCGTAGATGGCCTTACAGTGTGGTGCGACTCATGCAGCACCTATGCTTCGCGATGGAGCCAGTGAGCGAGGTGCGACCTGCTAGAGCTGTGCAAGCCACAGCTTTACAGCCTGGAAAGGGTGGGAAGATGCCCCTCCCTTTGCAGAGCTTGCAATAGCTCACCAAGAAGCTGTTGCAATCACTAGGAAGCCACAGAGTGTAAATAAAAGCGCAGCGCTTCTGAATGTGCATTAGTGTGTAAATTATGCGTTTATACGTTAAAACTGAAATAAAAGTATATATATATATATATATATATATATATATATATATATATATATATATATATATATATATATACTAAAAAAGGCAAAAAAAAAAAAAAAAAAAAACAACGTCTCCAGGTGGGCTCGAGCCCAGAGTTTCACTGCCCTTGATTTCAGTTCCCTAAGGCCCGCTTTAGGCGGGGCAACTGTTTCAGCAATTTTGGCGTTGCTGGCGGGTTGTTCCCTAGGTTTTTTCTAGATCAGCACGAATAAACACGTGTTAGCGCGTAGTTGTGCATCTAAATAGTGCAAAGAAAATCAAATTGAATGATGATGATGGCAAGTCGTAGCGATTCGGTTGCTGCGTGTGAACGCGGGCGGCCCGTGTTCACACGCAGCAACCGAATTGCTACGACTTGCCGTCATCATCATGAAATTTTATTTTTCGGCAATAACCGCGAGTTCTATTGGGATATTGTGCTCCAATATCATGTTGTATACCAATAACCACATATTATATAGGGATATTGTCATTCGATATGAATTCACATCGTGCGTATCTATCAACTTCATTGGAATACAATAATTCCATAAGCCGAGTACATATTGGCCTTTTTCAATAGGGAAGAAGGATCGATGGCTAAGTGTATTAGCGCACCACAGCTCGGTCCCTACGAAAAATATATATCTGGCCAGATCTGAAGATTTCAAATATAGTACAATTTCAAAAATTGACCACTTATAACCTGATATGGTATATCTGCCAGATATAGTCTCATATGCCTACAGTTATGGAAATCCCAGATCTGGCTAGGTATTGAAATTCCAGATCTGGCCAGGCATATAAAGAAAGCACACAAGCATGAAATCAGCACTTTATATCTTTTTATTTCTACAATAGACCATTTGCTAAATCCCCCAAATGCCCCGGCCCCAACGAAGTAGAGGGGCTTAGATAGATAAACCGGGGTTCCGGTCTGCACTCGAAAGTGACCCCCATAAGGCCGCTGCCATTGTACGCAAATTTGACCACTCGTCACGTGACCAAGCCAAATACGTGATGTCACAGGAAAGATGGCAGCGCCAAGGCAGCGACTGGCCCCAGCTGAGCCAGAGCTTGTCGGATGCTTTGTTCGTTGTCCTTCGTTTTGGCGAGTTGATTTCAGACGCGGAAGCCGTAATATGAGGGCGGTCGAAAGGGACTTCAGAGCTCAGCGTGGTGTCTGACGTAGGTATAACGCGAAAATACGGAGGAACAGTGTGCATTTCTCTGGTGACTGACGGGGATATTAGCGAGTTTTAGTAGGCCGAGTTTCCCCCTCCGCTAAGCCCCTCCGCTACCCGGAACTCTACAGCCATGGCCATCGGCGCGCCGGCGCAGTGACGGTTTCTTCGTAGCGGAGGGCTAGCGGAGGGGGAAACCCGGTCTACTAAAACTCGCTATTGCCACGAAAGAAACAATCGGCCCTACGTCGCTCGGACCTCGGATTGATTTGGATACCGCTAGGATAAATTTTAAGGTGACGTTTCTGTGCTCTCGTTGACCATCGAAATTTTCGAGGTCTGCAGTGAAGCGTGTTGAATATATTTGGATACACAATTTAGCGACGGAAATTGCGTGAGTCGTGCTTGGCAGTGTGCAATGGTGGTGCCGCTTCATTCAAATGACCGTAGGCTCACTTTGGTTGTGCGGCGCACCGGAGAGCTGCCTTGAAGTTGGCAGTTCCCGTGCCGTGCTAAATGAGGCTGTGCTGCTTCCTAAAATTTTCTGGCGTAGACGTGCACTTTTACGGAGCACAGGTGTTGCAGTTGGTATTGATTCCGCTGGTCTGTCGCACGTTTTGTCGAAAGAAACGTTTCATCAACACTCGTTACGCGAATTGCTATCTGTATGGACATTTCATCGCGTGTGTTACCTACTCAGTCCACCCGTTCACGTCGCTTTGCGACGACAGTCTGCAGCGGCTCATTACCAGAAAAGGGGTCCCACATCCATTTCAGTTCAGTTCGTCCACGGCAGTCGCCAAACCCCGAAGGAGAGGATTTATTCGGACAGAATGCCACTAAAAAATGCAGCTTCTTTAGTGGTCAGGATAGACTCTCTTCTGTCAGTTTTGTGATATTGTCCTGTGAGCTTGCTCCAGTTTTATTTTCTATCAATATTTACTATTCTGGAACGTTCCGGGCCATGCTCAGCTGTTATCGTACGTTCTGGTGGAGGTGCTGGGTACTTTACCCATAGCCCTTCACTCTGTGTGCACCCTGGCAGCTCCTCAGACGAGTTGCCCGATAACGGGACACGAGTGGGGGACTATCCCGCGTCCTGTTATCGCTCGCCTTGCGGTTATCGTGCCGTTTAACCGCAAGACGAGCGAGTACCACAAGGACGAACCACGGAAATACACCGCGAAGAACCTGAAGTCCGAGCCAGTCGGTGCTACCAGCAAGAACCACCGGAATATAGTCGTTTGCCAGAAAACCCGAAGCTGACTAAGCCAACAATGACAAACCTGTAGCAGCAAACAGCGTCCGCTCCCACCATTGTTTGCATGCCCGTCGCACCTCACACTCCGACACCCTTTCATGCAAGGTGTGTGAAAACGTCGAGGGCTGGATTGAACAATATGACAGTGTCGCCCGCCACAGTGGGTGGACAGACGACCAGCTCCTGCAGAACCTATACTTCTCGTGGAAGAAACTGCCAGACACTGGTTTGAGAACCATAAATCCTCCTTAACGTCGTGGGAAGTTTGCAAGATCGAGCTGAAGTGCACGTTCATCAGTTAAATTTAACGAGAGAGAGCCGTATTCCTGATTCTGTCCAGGACACGGCCCCAACGAGAGCATCACCGCCTTCGTGGAGCATGTTTTGCGCCTGATCGAGCATTCGTGCCAACCCTGATGCTACAGAAGACAAGAAGCTAAGAATCCCATGTCCCTCATGTGAGGGACAAGACCTTCGGCAGCCTTGTCCGCAACCCCACGACAACAGTCGAAGGGTTCATATCACCGAGGCCTCCAACATTGAATGTACACTGCAGGCCCGAGCTTGTCACTATCAACAACTTTCCATCGTTTGGGCACTCGAAACGTCAAGCTGCAACTTCAAAGCCAGCCTCCCAGGCATCAGCAACATCATCCACGACGCTGTCCGGGCGGAGATGAGGAAGCTACTTGCTGCCATCAGTTGCCCGGCTTTAATTTTGATTGCCGAGATTGTTTCGGAACAAGTTCAACAGCAATTTCCACTGGAGACTTCTTCGAGCGAAGCGGCATCTGAAAAACCGAGGGCGACTTATGTCACAAAGTCACGACGACCGCCACCGGCTACCCATTAGTATTCAATGCCAATTCAACGAGACACCCCGACGCCGAAGCATTTCCGACATCTGGAAGAACCAGTGTAGGTCCGCGCTGAACAAAGTACACCGAGGAAAACGGAGGTACTGCGAATGCTGAACCGAAAACCACTCTGCTACCACTGCATGAGGCCGAGCATGCCTACTGGAGGTGCCCGTACCAATGAGTTGGCCTGCAAGGGTTCGCGGCGAATGACCTTCGACCGCATCTTGAGGAGAGTCCGCGGGACATTGAGGAGTATCTTCGGCGGCCTTTGTCCCTGGTGCCGACATTACCTCAAAGCTCCTGATCCCCATCACCTCGACGGGAGGTAAGCACAACAAAGCAGGTGAGTGGCATGAAGGACAGCTGATTTGGTGTCGGTTGTCGTCCAAGGACAATACCTAAAAATTTGCTGACACCAATTATCTGCGTCCACGCCACAAGGCACACAATTTCCAACTTTGAGGGAGAATGCCGCTGACTGACTTAAAGAAATAGAAT
This sequence comes from Ixodes persulcatus, assembly GCA_013358835.2. NCBI lineage: Eukaryota > Metazoa > Arthropoda > Arachnida > Ixodida > Ixodidae > Ixodes > Ixodes persulcatus. The sequence continues at coordinate 62,012 of JABSTQ010004851.1, read as the reverse complement.
GGTTGGTTGTTCTGAAATGTGGACACCAAGCATCACCCGACTTCACCTTGCCACACAAGACTTACACAAGTTGCAGTGGTCGCGGGATGCAGAGAAAATCGCCATTACAAATTGGAAGTGAAATGGCTTGGATAGCAAACAAACATTGTTGCCAGCCTTCAAGTCAACGGTACAGCAAAAAGCACAGCCACGTAAGCAATACATGCCCGAGCTTGCTGCATTGACCCAGAAAGCTACCAGGAAAATTTGCGGAGTAGAAGCCAGCCCTGCAGCTTCAGCGCATCAGATGTCAGTGGCTGCACATGACGTATGATAACAAGACGGCATCAGTCGATCAAAGTTGCCACGCAACCAAACTGAACACCGACATGCCAGGAGCGTCATCCGACAACAGGCACACTTACTACGACTGAACGCCTGACACGAGACTGTCGCAGAGAGAACTCGTTATGGAACCATTTGCCAAGATCCGATAATTATGTAATCAAGTGGAAATAAACATATTTGATACACTAAACAAATGAACATATTTCCGCTCACCTTTACGCCTTCAGAGTCTGTATACAAAAAATTGTGTTCACCGCACATGCTGGACCTTTTGAGGACACTCGCATCTCTCACCCTTCAATATTAATTAATGGGACATACCAAACTGTCAGACTGGTTGCAATGGGCTGCACTCGTTCCACTTCTCCTGAACATGTGGGGCATCCGAAAACCAACTCCAGTGATGTGTAAATGTTGTTTATTTGTTCATTCCCTTCAAGGGCCTCTGTAAGCATTGCAGAGAGGATACATGCGACTACATGCATGATAATAACATCAAAGCTCATTTATATATATTAATGAGCACAAAACAGGCCCAGCTACCGAAAATAAATATTACACTCGTAAGAAATAATTATTGCGGTAACTTGTTAATCGCAAAAAAAAAAATGCACTGTGAGCACCTAGTTTAATAGTGTGTGTGCTGATGCATTGTTATATAGAAACACACCTCTTATACGTATGGCACAATAGACACTTTGCAATACCCCATCATTTTGTTTAAGCGTAAAGCACACGAATGGGCCCCAGTTCATGCCGAACGCTAACGCAGCATTTCAGTCCAATAGGCGCTGAGCCGAGTTCACAGCGATGGCTGACATAACATTCTTGTCGAACAAATGCGCAAAGTCTCAAGGCCTTCGGTAATTAGAGTAGTAGCTACTGTAATTCGTTTCATCAGAATTTGGCAAACGGCGGAGGCTACCGTCTCGGTAAGTCAATATGCACGTCATCACAACATATTATCAGAGTGCTCATCTGCACATATTTGTCTCATACCTTCACTCCATCTCTCTGATTGGCTCGAGGGGGCTGAGGCGGTTGCCCATTTTTAAGATACGGTGAAACGAAATATAGGCAGCACGCACTTTTGAAAAAAAGATTTATTGAAGGGACTGGAAGGAATGGGAGTCGGACATTTTTCAATACGACTGCTCTTCGGACAAGGGATGAACGCAAATATCACTCCTCTTGTCCAGGTAATTAGAACAAGTAAATAGTTGACCGACTGATACAATGCACTCTTGATAAAAACATTATTGCTGCAATATATTCTACTAAGAAAAAAGTGTGCAGTTAATCTTCTATTTCCGAGTTGCATTACATTTAATGAACGAATTTCTGATATGTGTGGTTCTACCTCTGGATCTCTAAAGAATGGGGCTGCATTTGTTTTAAGATTCTAGATGTTAGAATGATGGATTAGACAATCATCTAAGAGGAGTATGATCGTACACATGTAGGTTACTGTGGACTATTGATACCGATCAGCAAGGTAAAGTGCCTACTAATTCTAATTTCTAAGGGACATCGAATGCAACATTTTGTGGACTGATCAATCAAAAATGTGAAGACTTGCTGTGTTCCGAGTTCCAAGGGGACAAATACGCTGTTTTATAAACATAGGTAATGAACCTTTTTTTCCGAATGATTGTTTCGAATGCTTTGTAAGAGTTCGCGTGTACGTCAATTAAGCAAACGCCAGAATTTTATTTCAAAAAGGTATTGCGATCGAATGTAGAATCGTCGATTAGCACAAAAGGTTAAAGATCGCAGGAGCTTCCTCGCTATAAGTTGCTATGATTATTCGGTGACGCAGAGCTGAAACAACTTCCCCTGGGCCCTAACGCGACGTACACCTTTCGCTTCGATTCTCAGACATTCCAACGTTCAAACGAAGCTAGAAAAATACGAATATTTTATGCTAGAAGTTATATCGTAAAATTGTTGATTAGTACAAAACGTAAAGATCGCAGGAGCTTCCTCGCTAGAAGTTGCTGTGATTATGCAGTTACCTATGGCTGAAACGAATTCCCCTAGGCCCTACGTCCTACGCATACATTTCGCATCGATTCTCAGACATTCCAACGTTCAAATAGAGCTGAGTGAATACGAAAATTTCATGCTAAAAGCACTCAAAGTTCTATAGATCCTCGAACACATCCGGGAATCCAAGCACCGGTACCGCGATACGGCTGATGCTGTCTCACAGGTGTTAATATTTATATGATCCACAGCGATCTTGCGCAAAAAGGGTATAAAGTCTCATTCCTTCATGTTTTCACATTATACCTGCGTCAGCGAGCACGAAGAAGCCCTAAGTCGTCGGAAAGCAGCTGCACACCACGGCTACCGCGCGCCGAACAAACTCGCATCTGCCAGCTCTGGGCGCTGCCATCTTACCGGTGACGTCACGGTTCTTGGAGGTCACGCGACGAGTGGTCAAATTTGCGTACAACATGGTGGCAACCGGGGGGGGTGCCACTTCCGAACTTCCGGTTTATCACTCTAAGCCCCTCTACCTCGTTGCCCGGCCCGCACTCGAGGAATCATGTAACGGTGTTCCTTGAGCTCCCTAGTGATCGGCAATTTCGACCAATTCCATGGTTACACAGATTTAAGCGTAATTCGGAGTCACCCTGAACAAGCATGCAATAGAGCCCAAGGACCTGTTATATCACTTTTAAAATTTCTCGTCAATGCCAGCGTTTGTGACACTGTGCATGCGATCTACCTTTCAACTGGGCGGGGCCGCAGAAATCTCTTAAAATATTATCATTGTCGTGATTGTTGTTTTAGCAGAAATTTCTTAAACAACCCAGAAATCACAACAACCAAAACCAGGGTTTAGCTCGGAGTCAGCGGGGCTAAGTTAATATTAGCGTCTTTGAAGCCGTACAATAACAATAATAATGTGATAGATGTCAGCACCTCCTCCACGTGATAAGACAGTTCCCATAATTCCTCGATACGGGCCGGGGCTCTTGGGGGATTTAGCAAAGGTTCTAATGTTAACACTTCGAAATAATTAAGCCACAATGAAATCCTCGTTAAAAGTAAAATAATCCCAGACTTAAGTTTGCAAAACTGAAGTTTGGGATTGTTTGTGCTAATATTTAGTTCTCGAACAGTGAGTCATTTACAGTTTTCTAACAAAGCACTTTTTTATAACTTGGTTTTTGTAACTTTTCTATATATTGAAAACCGGCCGGCATATCAGGCTGCATATACGCCAGACAAAGAAGTATATACCTCAGGTAAGGCTGTATATATTCAAGAGGCTTTATATTCGCCAGATCAGGCTGTATATACGCCAGATAAGGCTGTATATAGGCCGTATATAATCATATAATGTTTGATATGGCCAGATATGCCCCAGATATAAGATTTCCATGCGGGGGAGCACATGAAGCGAATTCTCGCGTCGCAAAACCCAGGGATCCCGGGTTCACTAAGCACCCCTGTCCGCTTCGATCTGAATGAGCATCATACACTGTTAGCAAAATCTACACCTCTAGGCGTGTGTGCCGTTGTCCAAGCGGACACGCCGAATGGTGTTTGTTTTAAACGCAAGGCTCGGTGTATTATTTTATACGCGCGGTTTCGGGTAAAATCAACACCTTTGAACTTGAACAAAAATCAATACCTTCCGAATTCACACGACTAAGTTTTTTTTTTTTTTTTTTTTTTTTTTGCGATGGTCGCAAAAGATAATATGGCTTCCTCTTGACGTGAGACTACGGGGCCTGGACCGCTACTCCGACTGGTGTGTTTACAGCGTCCAAAAAAGTGGTCCCTCGATTTCTGCCTGATGACGTCATAAAAGTAGCATTCGAAAAGTAGCGTTCCATAATACAACGGGCGCGGTTACGCCAACGCCCCTTAACACGGAAACAGGCGCCTAAGAGCTGCGCTCTAAAAGTAACGCAAGAGTAATGTGCGTTACGTTTTATCGGTAAAAGCAGCGCGTTCCTTTTATTTTGAGATAACGTAGACCGGTAACGCGCTCCTTTATTTTGCAAGTAACGAGTAACATATTTCGTTACTTTATTCGGTGACGCCTACAACACTGAATGTAGACGTGTTTTCCAAGGCTCGTCGGTGTTTTCGGGGACTTTTGCACAAGAGTGTGCAATCATGAACAAAAGCCACATTCTTACGACCTCATGGGATATTGATGACTGCTAATTCCTTTCGGCGCGTCTGATTTCTTTTCGCATTAGTGCAAATTGTGTGTATTCTTCCCCCCAAATACTACCCAAATACGTTATTTCTGCTAAGAGAGTACCGGCGAGCGGTCGTGTACCACTACTGCGTGATGCACGTTAACGACCCTAGGCTAGCAGTAATACTGCACTGTCTACATTTCTGATCTCCAGCATCAACTATTGCCGCTTCACCTCATCGCCAGATCGACCTTACGCTCTACGAATGTCAAATTTGGTGTTTTGGTTTGGAGCATCGTTGAATCGTCTCCCGTGGCGGTTCTTAGTCTCCGGGCTGTCACCCTGGAGAATGCCAATTGCGAAAGGCGTCGCCGCAGCCTTCGATGAAGATAAAAGATAGGAGCCTTGAAAGCCTTACGACGCCTTTCAGCGATCGCTGTCCTCTTTTTGTCGAAACCTAAGAATACACCTTTTGTAAACCGTACGCACCGCCATGCGCGGAGCTTCACGCTTTGCAACCCGCGCGGCACAACCGATTCTTGCAGAATAATAATAATAATAATAATAATAATAATAGTTTATTTCTCATCCATGATGATGGGCAGGCCGGAGAAAAAACTGCAAAGGAACAGCTTGACGGGTCTCCGGCCCCCTACAGTGGCAAAACAGACGGCAGCAAGAACAACAAATAAGTTAAAAAAAACAGGGAAGGGAAATAAAGAATGAAATACAGTGGCTCGACAGTCATTCATGGTTACATTTTTAGCATGGACAGTACAAATTTCACATTTATTTAGCTAAGGTCCAAATCATTACTTGTGAGGCTGTTGAGTGAATACGGTAGGGTGTGTTTGAGCATTTGTTTACCATAATTTGTTCTTTGAGGGATCATCTTCCAATACTCAATGTAACGAGTGGGATACGCCTTAATATTTTTGGTCAGTGCTGAAAGTTCAGCTAGAAAGCGATAATTTCTTTTTTCTTCGTTTTTAAAACTTACCCTCAACCTACCCTATTGGAAAAACCAACATGAAAATCAAACTGGCCAAGCTGGTAACTAAGCTGGTCAAACTGGTCAACGTGGTGGTCAAACTGGTTTAACTGCCAATCAAGTTGGTTAAAGCTGGGCAAGCTAGAATTTAAGTAGGTCAGTCTGGTTTAAGTAAAAACCACCATGGTCTAACTAGAATCTTGTTTTAGATTCAATCTGGTGTAGCTGGGAGCCAGTCTGATCCTAACTGGTTAAACTGGTCAAGCTGGTTTTCCATGGAGCCAATGTGATCAAGCTGGGAGACAAGCTGGTCATGCTGGGAGACAAGCTGGTGAAGCTGGTCGAACTCATAAGCGTGGTGGCCAAGCTGGTCTTGCTGGGAGCGCGCACGCCATGGTCGTCTAGAGATAACGAACTGGCATTGCTGGGAGCTCGCGCGCCAAGGTCGGCTTAGGCTGGAACGAGGCTACGTCCTGTTCTTTGTCCTCTCGTTTTTGGTAGACGACCGGGCGCGTCAGGCGCACTGCGAGATTCCTTTGTGTGCGAGAAAAGAGAGGGAATGAGTGGTAGGAACGGAGAATTTGAGACGTGTTTCGCTAGCTTGGGCAGATTGTCGAAGGGACGGCTGTGTGCGCGTTGTTTGGAGACTTCTTGAACGACGGTGCAAGCGAAGTGGGTTTTGAGGAGACAGCGAGCGGCAGTCCGTTCAGTGCGGGAAGAGGTCGGACGTCCCGACCGGGGCATCTCTTCGTGTCTTCGAACGTCCATGTGCTCGTGAATGACGGTGGTGCCAAGGAATGTCGCCAATGCCATCCAAGCCACACGGATTTCCTCGCCGCTGCCGACCTCGCAAAAGGCCGCTTCGCCCCCATCACTGGAGGGACCCAGGTTCGCTTCTCTCATCCGTGTAGTATTTTCTTTTGCTATTTCCTGTTTTCGGCGTGTGTCTAGTATTTTTAGTGTTGAAAGATAAGCAATCTGGTTTTATTAACATTGTTTGCTTTGCACCGAGAACCACTGTCTGTGCGTCGGTTAGTACTGTGTCAGCGCCGAGGATATGTAGCATCTGAAGAGCCGGCCGCAAGTACGATAATAATAAATTGGATGCTGAGTTGGCTTTTCTGAAGAGCTTGGCTTGTTTATCCTGTGCATTAATTTAAAGAAGTTAAACTGCTTGGGAAGTCCACCACCATGACCAGTTTAACCACCCTGACCAGCATACCAAACTGGGCATGCTGGGGCAATAACCCAGCTTGAAGCTGGGACCAGATCAACCACCATGACCAGTATGACCAGGCCAAGTTGGGCATGATGGGGCAATAACCCAGTTTGAAGCTGGGACCAGCTTAAGCTGGTTTTTTCAATAGGGTATAATTACATAAATTATGTGCAGTAATAACTGCAAAGCGCGTAAGCACGTCGGCAGTATGAGAGTCATACGGAGTGTTACATATAATTCTGATTATTTTCTTTTGAAGTAAAAATATCTTACCTACGTTTGTTGACGTGGTCGTGCCCCATACGAGTTGACAATAACCTAATTAGTAGAAAAGGGAGTTGTATATCAGTAGTCGTACAGAAATTGGCAAGACAGAGCAATTACGATTAACCAACCCGACGATGCAAGATAACTTACTGATAACGTGATTTACGTGGCAGTCCCACAACATGTTTTCAGAAAAAATAACGCCGAGTGTTTTAAAAGAACACACACTGTCAATACATTCTAAAAAAAAGCCCGTGCATCTACTTTCCCGAACAACACTCGGAGAGCCAATTACCGCAACTTACCGAGGCAGCTCAGTGAATGACGATGCCGAAACTTATGTTGAGACCAAAAACGCAGTCTGAGTTGTGACATTAAGCAATGCAAGCGTGACGTTTTGTATTGCTTAATGTCACAACTCAGACAGCGTTTTCTTTGTCTGAATATATGTTTCGGCCTCGTCATTCGCTGATCTGCCTCCGTAAGTTGCGGTGTTTGGCTCTCCGGGTGTTGTGCGGGAAAGTAAACGCACGGGCTTTTTTTAGAGTGTAGGTGACTCATTTAAGATAAGGCTAGTATTGCACGAGACTAGTTTATTTTTAGGACGAAATATAACGGCTTTTGTTTTGCTTGTGTTAATTTTTAGCGAGTTTTCTTTTGCCCATGAATTTCATTTTGATAATGTTATATTTGCAAGACTGATCAGTAAGTTTGGCTCGTCGGCAGAAAAAAAATAATATGCTTGAATCGTCGGTATACATAACAAGTTTTGCTTCTTTATCTATGTTAACCATATTAATCATTCACATATATGTTAAACAGGAGCGAATCTAATATACTACCCTGGGGAACACCGGAAGTAACTGGTTTGACCAAAGAAGACAAACCATTTAAATGCACATATTGGTGTCCATGTTTTAAGTATGAACCCAAAAGTGTCAGCGCACGACCGCGAAAACCATAACGTTCAAGTTTTCGTAGTAGGATACTATGGTTTAAACAATCGAAGGTTTTAGTGAAATCTATGAAATAATCCTAAAACTAGCTTTCTATTCTCAAAGTTTTCCAAAATATTTTTTTTTCTCTACTGAAAGTGTTGCTTCCGTGAAAAGATGTTTTCTAAAGCCAAATTGTGCGGCGTTTAGCAGGCCGTGCCTATCAGAAAATGAACTTAATCGGTTATGCAATATTGTTTCGCAAACCTTAGAAAAGACAGATAAAATAGAAATAGGACGATAATTGCCTATGTCATTTGTTACGCCTTTCTTATGTATCGCTGATACTTTGGCTAACTGCATTCTTTTTTGAATACACCTGTCTTGATGGCAAGATTAAAAATATGTGTTAGTGGTGCAGCGAGAAGATCTATGACATATTCAACCGGTCGGATCTGGATATTGTCAGCGTCAGTAGAACTACTGTTTTTTAATAGCATTGTTAGAGATACACTCTAAGGAATGCCTGCGCGTCCACTTACCCGTAAAACACTTAAAGAGCCAATCTCTGCGTTCTGCGAAATGAGCTTAGTGAATGATGAGGCGGAACATCTGTTTAAACCTCAAAATGAAGTCTGCGCTGTAGCACTACGCAATGCAAAGCGTCATGCTTGCATGGCGTAATTCCCCAGCGCAGACTTCATTTTGAGGTCTAAACAGATGTTCCGCCTCATCATTCGCTGAACTGATTTCGTAGATCGCAGAGATTGTTTCTTTGTGTGTTTGGAGGGTAAGTAGACGCGCAGGGATTTCTTAGAGTGTATAACTTCGGGGGGAACAACGGGCTCAAGGAATATAGAACTTACGTTGCTTTCAACAATATATCTACATGGATTGCGGCCGACAGCAATTTTGCCTTGGTTAACAAAAAATTCATTAAACATGTTTGCTAAAGGACTGCCTGTCAACGTTACGCCATCTATATTAAGCTTCCCAATAGCCTACTGCGAGTGGTTTCGTCGTACCCCTAAGTTTAGGTTTCTCCGCATTACTTCTGAACGCCCTTCAGATGCTTGAAACAGGGCGAAGTAATAGTGCGCCCTTGCGGTTCCTAGTTCTTTGCTATTTCGATAGATTTTGAAAATCTTAAGCTTTTCTGGCTCTCTCTTTTTCAAAAAACGGTTATATAATGCATTATTTTCCTTAATTTTACACAATAATTCCTGTGTTACCCATGGTTTGCGAGTACCTTTTGGCACTTTCAAAGGTTTTGATGGAAAATGACTATTATATAGTGCACAGAAGAGCTCCATGAACTTATCGTAAGCCTGATCTGCGCTGTCTTTTCTGAATGTATCATTCCAATCATTACATGCAAGACATTGTCGAAAGTTGTCTAGGTTATCTTTCGTTATATCTTGAAAATACAGTTTAGATTTCTTAGTATTTTTCGAGGAAAATATCTCTACACACAGGAATATTGGAAGATGATCGCTTAAGTCATTGCTTATGACACCTTAAAACTTATAAGTGAAACTTATAGGTATGACAGTTGGTTATAAGCAGATCAATGGCTGTTTTAGAAAGCAGTGTTATATGTGTTGGTGTTGAAAATGCATTAATGCAATCATTAGAAGTAATTATCGTGAGTATTTCTCTTTTAATAACAGTGTCTACAAGCATGTCAATATTGAAATCACCGCCGCAAATAACATTGCAGTTGTGGTCGTTTATAAACATAAGAAAACAATCAAGAAATTAAAAAAAAAATGTTGCAACATTGCCATCAGGTGGGCGATAACACACTGAAAATACGTTTTGGTTACAATGCACGCACAATACCTCGTAATCTTTTGTAACAGCACAATGATAGATTAGGAATTCGGAATTCATATATCTCCTAGATAGTAAAGCCAGCCCCCCCCCCCCCCCCCCACGCCTAGAGGTACGATTTAGGAAGTTGGTGTTGTAGGCGGGCAAACAAAGTACATATAATCTTTATCCGAATACCATATCTCATTTGGCATGACAATGTCAAACAAAAAACCAAACTGGTCGAGTTGCAATTGAATATCTGGCGCCTTATTTCTTGTCGATTGTGCGTTCACATGTGAACATTTTAAGGACCGTTCATAGTCAACATGGAATTTTATTTCTTGGGGAGCTATAAAACACCGATCAGACATTTATTAACATAAAGTTCGCGAAATATAAATACAAAGTAAAAAAAAAAGAAAAGACTCAAGCAATCTTAATCAGGTCATCTTCGCAACGGATAACAACTGCTCGTTCGCCATCAGTTTTTCTTACAAGTACGCTTCCGTTCTTATGCCAGACATACTTGTACTCTGCTGTCTTTCTCCATTCTTTTGCTGCCGATAGCAGCTCCCGGTTACGCTTAGTCATGTTTTCTTGTATGCATACATTGGGTTTCACACCCTTCAGCTTTTTTTGTTTCTGTTCAAGCCATAGCTCCCCGGTGCTTTGTCTGGCGAAGCGAATTATGATGCAAGGAACTCTGTCTGCTCTTGAGGGGGGTCTGTGTATATCGGTTATTTCGCTTAAAATTGAGGGGTGGGATCTCTAGCCGGGTCGCGAGCTCATTCAGTTTGCAGAGCAGATCTTCATTCACAGTTTGAGCAATTCCGTGAATCTCAAGGTTCAGTTTACTGCTACGCCATTCGAGGTCATGAACTGCTGACTGCAGATCTTGTTTGCGTTCTATAGTCCGTTGCAACCTAAGAACGAAGGGCGAGGGTATGACGGGCCGGGGAGGAGGAAGCAGACGGAACGCTGGAGAAGAGAGGGGGAAACCTCCTTCTCTCTTTAGCGTTCCGTCTGCTTCGTCCTCCCCCGCCCGTTTTGCCCTCGCCCTTCGTTCTTAGGTTGCAACGGACTATAGGTGTTCCACACGTTCTAGCCGTTTGTGTAGCTCAGCTATTTTGTTGTCGTGTTCGCCTTCGCTTCCGACATCGGAAGCGAAGGCGAGCTGGCCACGGCAGGTGAGCGAGTGTGGTACCATTTCGCTCTATTCACACTCTCAGAAAAAAGGGTATATTCTTACACCCTTTGTCCCATATAATACAGCCCACAACTTCAATTCGACGTACAGCGCCTTATAGTCGAACATACGGCCCTAAATTTTACAAGGTGCTTAATAGGCGTGTGGTACAACTTATTAAAATAGACAATGTACGTGTTACTGACTGCCAAAAAATAATCGGGGTTTTCTTGCCCAACTGCAAAAACTCCGTGTTTTCTTTATTTGGTCTTTGATACGTTCTTTAGCTCTTTCAAAGGTTATATCGCATAGGTGTCAAGCCCCTCGGGATATTTGGGGCCGTCTGTTCGACTAGAGGGCGCTTGTACATCGATTTGAAATTTTGGGGTGTAATATATGGGACAAAAGGGTGTAACGTGATGCCTTTTTTTAGAATGCAGTGTCACGTACTAGACGGTGGCAGGGAGGATTGTACAGTACTTCGCACGTGGCGTCTTGAGATTTTCGCTCCGTTTTGTATTTGTGAGGGGAGGAATCGCGTGGACACTTTATAAGGAAGCTCAAGTGACGACACCTAACCTCGTTTTTTCGTGCGAGGGAACACGACTCAATAAATTACATCGGGGCCGTCTCAGCGGCAGCGTCGGGAAGTGCGCGATAACTAAAAGCGGCGATGGTGAGCCGCGCACCCCGAAATGAGAGTGAATAATGACGATCGGTCTCGCACCACGGATTGCCGAGACAAGGTTTAGAAATAAGAAAATTCCGAGAACACCTAAGCACTTCTTATGAGTTGTGAATGCGAAAGCATTTTCGGCGCCGACTTGGCGACGGCTTCCGTAACTAGGCATTGTGTTGCAGTGCTTTTCTTTGTGTTTTATTTATTTCTGAGGCGCGTCCGCTTTGACCTCAAGCGGCCTCGCCGGCTTCCGTGACGAAGCATCTGATATGACGCGTCGCAGCCAATGGGACTTTCTCTGCCGTTTCGCTCAGCCAATGGGGAAATGGGAATTTAGGTGCCGTTTTTCGCGGTTACCGACGCCGCCGGGTTCGCTCCATGGGACAGTTGATGCTTTCGCATTCAAAATCCCTCGCGTGCCGTCCGGCTCAACGGCAAGCAACTACAAGCTTTCGGGGGGGCACAGAAGACCTATACTGCATGATGCGAGCTGCGTGCGCTGCGGCGTCAGCCGACAGAAAACTGCCATTGAAAGGGCCCCTTATGAGATGCGGAGCGGTGCTTGCTAGCCGCGGACTGAGCCCGCACGTCTGCTGCAGCGCGCCGCTGCGGCTCCTTCCCAATCGGCCAAACAAAAACCCCTTCGATGTCTGCTGCGGCGGAACAGGTCTAGGCCAAATGGCTGTCGCGAAGAGCTCTTCAGATTACGAAGCTATACGCGCGCTCGGGATGAGCTGTCATGCGGTGTTGTTTTTTTTTTTTTTTTTAAATGTTCAAGCCTGTATTATTGACGATAATAAACCCTGGAGAAGGGGAACAAGGGGGACGAAGGACAGACACAAATCTCCAAACACAGCTATAGGTGACTGGTGCGCGACCGAAAAAATCAGCCTTGTCCTGGTATCGAGCCAGGGACCTCTCCATTTCCAATGGAGCGCTCTACCAACTGACCTAACCAGGAGTTAGACGTCAGAAGAGCAAACGGGTTTTAACAGCTGCCAACAGTCTAACCCCAAAAGGGTGAACGGCTTGTATTTTAAGGACATGATGGTAATTATCGTCCTTCTTGTCCAGATCGCTTGCAGTAAATTGCGTAATCATCAAATTTGGTTTTCTTATTACCAGGTCAAACCTGGTAATAATAATTAAAAAGACTAAAGACGGAAATGTGAGCGATGATATAATCACCCAGGCGACTTTAGTGGAAGTAGTAGTTTTTGTTTGTTTTAAAGATGAAGAACGGAATTCGCATGCACTCCCAAAACCTTTCGAGTTCCCTCGGCTGCAGAGCACGGAGAAAACCATGCAATCACGGCCTACAGTAGAGGTATCTTGGCCAATTACGAAAATCAACATAAGCTTAGACGAAACATATGTGATGTGCGCAGTGAAAATGGGCAAGTGATACGTTATGCTATTATCCCGGTGCATATCGCATTTTCAGGCCCACTCATATTGTGAGCTTCATCATTCGCGGAGATTCTTGTTCGACGTGATTGGCTGTATCCATGTTTTGTAGGAAATTGAACTCACAGTTTTTCCTAAAGCCTGGTATATCTTTCATGAGGAGTGATATTCATATTCCTTTTTTTTTTTATTGCAGGGGCAGACCGACTGTTACAGATAATCGTGAGAAGAGAGGATTAACGAATTGCTAAAGTTGACCACTTAATACGCGCCAAAAAGAAACCACCAATAAACACACAGAGAAAGAAACTGGTGGGTGTCTGAGCAGTTTTCGCTACGATTGGTGGCAGCGAAGGGAAATCTGGGAGCTATCCTCTTGGCAATCCGGTTTACCTCGGCGAGTGGAGGGGGGGGGGGGGGGGGGGGGGGCTGTCTGTTGGGTGCTGGAAAGCGATGAGTGGATGCGTAATTGTTACCTCTCCATCAGCCCCAGTCATTTTCTATCTGTGGGACTGGGTCTACGTCCACCCGCAGTGTAAGATATATACAGGTGTGGACAGCGCGTTCGTCGCAGCTGCCAGAAGTCCTCTCCTCGCCTTGGTGGCAAGCGGCGCCACCAGATGGCTCTTCGGTACACGCCTACTAGCACCTTGTCGCGGGCTTAGTTTCCCATGATTCTCTGTGGTAGACATGCTTGTTTTAACGTCGTTTTCTGGGTGTCCCACGTCACGTAGTACTTGGAACTGCGCTACGCGCGTTGCTTAGACACAGCTTGGTCACTTACCTTAGTTTCGTCCCTCCACAGTGGCAATAAGAGATTTCTGAAGGTGTTGAAGCAGAGAGATCTCTGTCGCGCCGTTCAAGCCAGCGTCCTTCAAGATAAGAACAGACGCTCCGAACGGAAAGGGCGCGCACCCGGCAGCCAGGGGGACGTGACCCATTTTTATTCTATTTTTTGTCAGAGTCGCCGTCTGTACTTCGGAGATACTGTCGGCTGAGGCCACTCGGGCGCGCGCCAATGGGTCTTTATCTGGTCGATCGCGTGCAGCGTTCGCCGTGTCGTGCCCTTACCTATGCATGTTATCACCGTCGTCCACCCTTACATCAATATCCTTCCTTGGGTCGCAACTGCAAAGTGGGACATCCCACCAGGCGGAAAAGACGTAAAGGATAGAAATGGGGAGCTATACCGCCTATCTCATTATGCAGCGAACACTGGCACAGTCTGGCGGATAAAGAGCGAAATAGAGAAACGGGGAGAATAATGTTTGCAATCTAGTGCTGTAGGCGTTACTGAAAAAAAAGCAATGAGATAAATTATTCGTTCCTTGCAGATAAAAGGAACACATACTTACCTATCTTACCTCAAGTAAAACGAACGCGTTACCGTTACGGTTACCGATAAAAAAGTAACGCATGTTACTTTTGCGTTCATTTTTATTTATGAAAGAAAACGCTTTACTCTTTCGACATTAGAGGTATGCATATGCGACCTATTTAATTGCCTTATATTTTTTGCATAATTCCCTTATATTTTTTGCAGTTTTATTTTGAAGTTATGTAGGATGAGTGCAATAATTAATATTACTTTGCGCATAGAAACAAAAAGCGATTGAAATGCAATTTTTCTGAACTCCTCAGAGGAAGATGTGACGATGTGCTACCCGTTTCTTTTAACAATGTTACCCGTCATTCGAAATAATGAACGTGACTAGGTTATCTATTACTCTTTTGAAATATGAAAAGTAGGTTACTAGGTCAGAGGAAGAACTCACGCGTTGCCTGTCACGCCGGTAATTGTAACGCGTTACCTCATATACTAGAGCTTTAGCATTGTGTATAGGAGCAAACGCAAGCCCTGTACTTTTGTGTGAGCATTGCATTCTCCACGCTGCGCATGCGCGTCGTCACCATGCTCCAATCCAACTCTGTAGTTTTGTCTACGCGCACGCGCAGTGTGGAATACGAAATGCAAACACAAACGCACTGTGCTTACTTTCCCTCCTTATGCGCAATACTAAAACTCACTACTGTCGCAATCTCTTCGAATTTCAAGTAGAAATGTAGTGTATCCGCCGATGGTGTTAACCAGAACAGCAAGGAGGCCACTGTATTGTCAAATTGAGGACACTTCAAGAGGAAGGGGTTGCTGTTTTCTAACGAGTTGCGCGTGCTCCAGTTCGCCGTTGAGTGTTCTAAAGGTGTGTTTCCGTCTTGGTGGTTGTTCCTCACTGTGTCGGGCCGTATTCACTGTAGGAGAGTTTGCTGGAACTTTTTACTCAGTTAGAGGTTTTTGATGACCTGGTAAGATATACCGTCTGCCTCGGGCGTGATTCAGCTCACAGAGGTGAAACCGTCGTCGGGGCTGTTGCGCATGGCTGCATCGAGGGTAATCCCCGAGCTGCGAGTAGTGATCAAGGTGGGTAACTGAGTCATAGTTCCGGTTGGAGTAGTCAACGAATATCTGTCGGAACCAAATGTTTGCTGACAGCCTCGTGATCTCTTGTATTCTTCCAAGCTGTATTGTGTACTGGCGCCTCTTAGCGTTTAGCCATTTGATCTCACTCCTGTCTTCACTGTATGCCGTCCGCCCGGAAATGCGCTGCACCCAGCGGAGCTTTACCTTCCAAGGTTTGTCTGGCATAGGCTTGTCTTTTGAGAGCCGCGGCAGAGGATCTCTTAAACGTGGTTTCCTCCAAAGGGGTGGACTGGTGGCCCTCCATGCTCTAGGCCAGGATGGTGCTGTGTCAGCCCGGGCTATTCACAGCCAAAGATATTTTTACAGCCCATATATTGTTGTAGTCTACCTGAAAAAAGAGCTGTGAAGACGGCTTTGCGATGCCAAGGAACCCGTCAAGGTTATCATATGCTTTCTCGTAAATATTTGCGGCTAGTTGGGTGGTGGAATGCCGAAGGGAATATAGTCCTCTTCCCGCGAGTCGAGTTAGGTGCTCAAGGAAAACTTTATACACCGGGTTAAAAAGAAGTAAATGAAGGATAATTTGCTTTTTTTTCTTCGGTCGGGTGAAAGTGCGTGCGCCTGTGATGACCACAAGACCCCAATAGAGCCTGTTCAAAAGTCCGCGCCAACAACTCTCCGCCATTGCTCCATCACGTATATACTCTGAGCATGCATTGGACACGAGTGTGACGTCAGCGTTCGGCGTGAACTCGGCTGAGCTCGTGTTGAAAATGATCGCTTAGTCAGCGATCGGCGAGTACTAGGACTCAAACACGCGCTTCGTGTTCAAGCAATGGCGACTGCCAATGTTGCTTGATTGATTTTTGAAAAGGGTATATTGTAGATCCTTTGCTAGAGAGCTCGTTTCTTTTGTGAGTCGATGTCGCGTCTACAGGAGGTATGCTTGATGTTAAAGGAATGCTAAGATCCCCACCATTGATATATTTTTATTTTCTAAAACGACAGTACATAATTCCTGCAGATTCCCTAAGACTTTTGAAGCATTGGAATCAGCGTATTTGCACTAAAAGGAATATCTTAAAAAGCCTGGTTTGAAAGTTTCACCCGAATTTGCGACGTAAATGGCAAAATGGTGCATCCTTGCCTCTTAGGATGACTTTAAACAAGAAGTGTCGTTTAACGTACTCTCTTTCCCTTTCATCGATCACGGTAATCACCAGCACTGGCGTCTGCCAACCGTCCAGTCGCGCACCTAGTTCGCTGCGCGCTTGCCACATGACCTTTCTCATCGTGGAGACGGCCGTCATATTCTCGTTTTATTTTCTTTTTAGCCTTGTTCTACTTAGTGGGTGTCAGGAGCTTTTTAAATAAGCCAATGGGGTAATCACATGTTGCAGAATTTTGTAAACGACGCAAAGAATATCCAAAACTTCATGATCCCACAACTAATGCCCTCTCAAAATTCAAAAACTTATTCGGCATAAAAAAAATGAAAGCCGTTTACAACTCCCTGAAACGCCGAATTAGAGCGCAGCTCTTGAGGAGGAGGAGGGGAAGGTACGGAGAGGGGGCTATGTCCCTCCTCCTCTCCTCCTCGGCTCCCATTTAGGGAGAAACTTTTCCGCTAAATTTAGCGGAAAAAAGTTTCCGCAAAATGTGGGCGGGAATTTTTTCCGCTAAATTTGAAGGGAAAGAGTTTTCCGCTAAATTTGGCGGGGAAACGTTTTTTTGCTAAATCTGGCGGGGAAATTTTTCCGCTAGATCTAGCGAGAATTTTTTTCCGCTAAATTAAGCGGGAAAATTTTTGGCGGGTAAACTTTTCCGCTAGATTTGGCGGGGAAATCTTTCCGCTAAATTTAGCGGGTAAACTTTTCCGCTAGATTTAGCGGGTAAATTTTTTCGCTAAATATAGCGGGTAACATTTTCCACTCGATTTAGCGGGGAAATTTTTCCGCTAATTTTAGCGGGTAAAATTTTCCGCTAGATTTAGCGGGGAAATTTTTCCGCTGAATTTAGCAGGGAAAATTTTCCGCTAGATTTAGCGGGGAAAATGTTTCGCTAAATTTAGCGGGTAAAATTTTCCGCTACATTTAGCGGGGAAATTTTCCCGCCAAATTTAGCGGGTAAAATATCCCGCTAAATTTAGCGGGGAAATTTTTTCGCTAAATTTAGTGGGTGCATTTTCCCGCTAGATTAGCGAAGAAATTTTTCCGAGCGGGGAAAATTTTTTGCTAGATTTAATGGAGAAATTTTACCGCTAAATTTAGCGGGGAAATTTTCCGCTAGATTCAGTGGGGAAATTTTTCCGCTAAATTTACCAGGGAAACTTTTTCGCTAGATTTAGGAGGGAAATTCACTCATCATGCACCGCGGGGTTACGACGACGGCGACGCCGCTGAAGCCGGAAACGGGCGCCTAAGAGCTGCTCTCTAAAAAGAAAAAGAAATAGTCAGTACTGCCGACATTCCCATTGTCCTCATCCTCGTCGACGCCCTTAGCAGAGCCGGCGAGCACTGCGATATTTACAATAATAATATTGTCACGAATGACAATTGGGGCGAACTTGTTTAATGGGGCGAACTTGTGCCCAACAAATAAAAAAGTGGAACAGAAGAGAACAGTGCGTCGCGTGCGTCGAGGTCGGCGTGACAGCAGAGTCGAACGCTGGGGCGAAACTGACCCCAGCTTGCCACGCGGAGCCGCTTTTGTACACGCGTGGGCTTCTGGAGCATTCGGCGTAGAAGGTTCGGTGCCTAGAACTTTCTAACCTCGAATCAGCAAGACGGTTCTCGAATTTACCAGAACGTCACATTACAGTGTCAACAAAAATGTGTAGCCGCGGCCAGGAATCGAACCCTGGCTTTTCGCGTGGGAGACAAGTGCAATAACCGTTCGGCCACGCGCGCGCTGCCTACTTGGCACGCTGCGCGCGCGGCAATATAAAACGGGGCTGTTTTTAGAGCACAGCTCTAGGGCGCCCGTTTCCGGCTTGAGCGGCGTCGCCGTCGGCGTCGGCGTCGACGTCGGTGTAACCGTGCGGTGCATGATGGGTAAATTTCCCCGCTAAATTTAGCGGAAAATTTTCCCCGCTAAATTTAGCGGGGAACGTTTTTCGCTAAATTTAGTGGGTGCATTTTCCCGCTGGATTAACGGAGAAATTTTTCCGCTAAATTAAGCGGGGAAAATTGTTTGCTAGATTTAATGGCGAAATTTTGCCGCTAAATTTAGCGGGGAAACTTTTCCGCTAGATTCAGTAGGGAAATTTTTCCGCTAAATTTACCAGGGAAACTTCCGCTAGATTTAGGAAGGGAAATTCACTCATCATGCACCGCGGGGTTACGCCGACGGCGACGCCGCTGAAGCCGGAAACGGGCGCCTAAGAGCTGCGCTCTAAAAAGACGAAGAAATAGTCAGTACTGCCGACATTATCATTGTCCTCATCCTCGTCGACGCCCTTAGCAGAGCCGGTGAGCACTGCGATATTTACAATAATAATATAAAACGGGGCTGTTTTTAGAGCACAGCTCTTAGGCGCCCGTTTCCGGCTTGAGCGGCGTCGCCGTCGGCGTCGGCGTCGGCGTCGACGTCGGTGTAACCGCGCTGTGCATGATGGGTAAATTTCCCCGCTAAATCTAGCAGAAAATTTTCCCCGCTAAATTTAGCGGGAAATTTTCCCCGCCAGACTTAGCGGATAAATTTCCCCACTAAATCTAGCGGAAAATTTTTCCCGCTAAATATAGCAAAAAACGTTCCCCGCTAAATTTAGCGAAAACTTTTCCCCGCTAAATTTAGCGGAAACGTTTCCCCACTAAATCTAGCGGAATATTTTCCCCGCTAAATCTAGCGGGAAATTTTCCCCGCTAGATCTAGCGGAAAATTTTCCCCGCTAAATTTAGCGCAAAAATTTCCCCGCTAAATTTAGCGGAAAATGTTCCCCCGCTAGATTTAGCGGAAAATGTTTCCCTAAATAAGGGCGAGCAGGCGAGGAGGAGGGGGCCTCCTCTCCGTACCTTCCCCTCCTCCTCCTCAAGAGCTGCGCTCCAATTCGGCGTTACAGGGAGTTGTAAACGGCTTTCATTTCTTGTGCCCTTCTTCCAGCAAAATTAATCGAAATCCGATAGCATTGCAACGTAATCTGTGAGGGCTTTATTGAGCAAAATAAATTAAGAGACTCATTCCCGCACTCAGCCCTTGGTCTTAGCAGAACGTATCCGCCTTAATCTCTGCCTGTATCCGAACGCTGTTCTCTATTTTCCTTCGTCTCATTGGCAAGACGAACACACGAAGCCCCAGTTGGCAGCCGCTTCTTCGGCGATTTGCTCTTCAGTTAACTTTTTTTCGTGAAATGGATTGTTAAGACAACCAGAGCACTTCCAACAAGCGTATGTTTTCTTTTATAGAATGTATGAATGGATGGATGATATACCCTTTGTATCAGGCGGTAGCTTGCGCCACCTAGACTAGAAACATTTACACTCCGTTTTATAATTGGCGATAGTCTTCGTTTCACGTTAAATCATTTACCCCACCAATTTTGATAATTATCAGGCTGCTCTGGACCTTCTCCACCACTCTTCTAACCACTTTTTGTGATTGTATTTCTATGTTATTCTATTTTTCATCCTCGCCAGCAAAACACAGTGCTCCTGCCAAATCAGATACCCCTCAGGGAGGGCGAAACGAAACCCACGTCACAAAACGAACTGAGTGAGGCTACGTACAAAGTACAACCACCTTTCGGTTTAGACAACAAAAACCTTCTAAACAGCTAATGTTCACAAAAATATACAATTATTTTGAACTACGACGGACACACACTCACACACAGTGATACATATTCAATAATCCCGAACCCCTGAAAGTAAAAGACACTGTCATAGACCATGTAGAAAAATAAAAATAACTTCAGGTATTGCTCAATGAGTGAACAAATATCTACAGGAACACGATAAAATATAAATAGGAAATGTAAAATAAATTCAACTATTGTAAAAGTCAAAACACTGAGAAAATATAATAGATATGACGTGGGGAGGGTTATATAGAAGGGTGTGGTAGTGCATGGTTGAGGTTCTGTGCAGATGTTCAATCAAAATTGGAAATTCAACAATGGGGCGCGTGGGTAGTTTGGCACTGGAACGTATGGGAACACGCCAAATGAGAATGTTTAGAGGGACAAGGGCTGCTCGTACTCAGTGACCAAAGAGGTAATTAACAAATTAAAAGTTGAACAAGGTTAACAACTTCCAAACTATATCATCTACTGTCTCACTATCACTTTGGCTCACTGCACATGTGTGTCTGTTTAAAAAAAAATAGCCATCTATGTCGTTGTCCTTAACACTCCCGCTCATTGCCTCAAACAGTGAAGAGCTCCATCAGTGCATTGTAGAACACCCGTTCCTTTCTTATGTGCTGTGTCTGTTACCCGTATTGCTAAATTTGATTTCTCTTGCATTCTTCCCTCCCACATTTTCCTTTATTCCCCTTTCACTCTCTTTTTTACTGAACTACTCTGCTCAGTCTTATTACTAGTGTGTATATATTCAAAAACCAGCTTTCCGGTTCGATTCGTCGATTTTGTGTATACATTTTTTCACGTATAATTTCGCGTATAATTTCCGTGTCCACCGCGTATCCTCCACTTCACTTAACATTTGTACAGCTTTAAATTTGCTAATTGCCTCTTTGCTCAGTAAGTACGACCAGCCCATGTCCCTCTGTACATTCTCATTTAGTGTGTTCCCATCCGTTTCAGTGCCAAACTACCCACGCGTTCCTTTGTTGAATTTCCAATCTTGATTAAACATTTGTTTTAATGCACAGAACCTCATTCAGGCACTACCACTTCTTTCCATATACCACTCACCATTAATATCTATTATATGTTCTGAGTGATTGGCGTTTCGTAATAGCTGTATTCATTTTAATTTTCCTGTTTTATTGTCTTCATGTTCCTCTAAATATTTGTTCACGCATTGAGCAATACCTGCAGTTATTGGTATTTTTCTACATGGTCTATCACAGAGTGTCTTTTACTTTGAGGGGTTTAGGTTGGCTGAATATGTATCACTGTGTGTGTATGTGCGTCGTAGTTCAAAAGCTTGTATATTTTTGTGATCCCCAGCTGTTTAGAAGGTTTTTTTGTCTAAGCTGAAAAGTGGTTGTGCTTTGTAAGTGACCTCACTCAGTTTGTTTTGTGGTATGGGTGAGGGTTGTGAGCGCTACCTTGAAATACAGGATGTTCGGTGGTTCTGAGACGGTTGTAGTTCTGTATATAACGAGGTTGGTTGAATAAAATTATTAGCTGAGTTCGACACGCTGCCTGTTCCTGTTACATTTATATCCACTGTTGAAATAAATTTCTGCTTCGGCCCCAGTCTCGGGTTGAAATCAACATGGCGAATTTCCACCAGCTTTCACCATTACTCCAGATTTGTCACTACTGAAACTTAGGCCAAGACGCCCCCTTTCTCTCCCCATAGCCCAGTTTGACCCTGCCGTGTATTTCGGATATTTCCTTAAAGTACTATGTACCGCTCTTTTCGAAATTGTCGCCTTTGTCGGAAGCTGTGGCAGAAATAAACGCGAGCTCCTTGCGTTCCGTTGCGCCTGGCTGCACGAGTCCCCCCTTCAGCCGAAGCGAATTCGCAAAGGCTCTAGGCGGCCGGGTAGCTCATACCTTAAAGACAGAACTACCCACTAGCGTCACTTGCACGTTGCGCGGTGTTGGTTGTCAAACGAAACGTTATCGCATTTAATAACTGTCGCTTCACAAGACTCTTCATAGAACAATAAAGCGAAAAAAACCCACCCTTTCCAATTGAAAATCCGTCTATGGCAGGGGTCTCAAACACGCGACTCGCGAGCTGCATGCGGTCTAAGATTTGCTGGAACGCGGCCCGCAGGCATCCCGCGGCTGCGAGCCCCATTCACATGTCCGTGTACCGCAGATGGCTTGTACCATAAAAGTATATTCTTGTCGATTCCTTAATTTCCAATAAGTGTTGTTTATTTTTCAGCTTTCTTCCCACGTTTATTTTTCTAATTTTAGTCACCTGTGCGACGGTCCCACGACTAAGCTACAAGCGCTGGCTTCATTCTCAAGGACAGACCGTGGATGCCTAAGCTTTTACGTAGCAGTTGTAACTGTCATAGCTTATGAGCGTGAGCGTCTCACCTTCGCTGGTGCATGTCGTAAGTTGCAATGATGAGTAGCCGACCAGCAAATAACACTCAAGTGCGAGACTTGATTTTTATAATGCTCCTATCAAACATCGAGGATTGCAAAAACAATCCTATGGATAGTTTTTTTTTTTTTTTTTTAAATAACATTGAGCTTCACAAATTTCTGGGTGAGTCGAACGACAGGGCGAGGACGGTATGTCCTCTTGTTCGGTTGAAACATGTCAACATGTTCTCAGAGCGGCGTCATTTTACTTTTTCTTGCCCCATCAGTTATTTGTAAACGTAGTCGCATAAACTCTTCAAAGCTAAACATGTCGCTGGCAAAACAGCGAGTCGACAAGCAGCATAGAGTGCAAAGTCGATGTCTTAGGATATCTGACAGACAAAACTGCTCCGCAACGTGAACCTCCTGAGCTATGTGTTAAACTAAAAAATGTCAATATGTTCTGGGAGCGGTGCCATTTCATTTTGTTTTCCTTTCCCATCACGTATTTAACCAAAGTAGTCACATACACTATTCGAAGCTAAATATATAGCTGGCAGGACGGCGAGTTTACAAGCAGCATAGAATACGAGGTCGATATTTCTGGTAGACAAAGCTGCTCGCAAACGTGAACCTCCATAGCTAGTTTCCTTTCCCCAAAATATGCCCCCTTCCCTTCCATTGGCCCTTGACCTTTCGGGAGTCAGAAATTGAGCCCCCAAATTCCAATGAATTTGAGACCCCTGGTCTATGAGGTGCACCAGCACAGTCGTGGAAAGAGCCAACGAAACTACAGGAGCGTGCGGTCTCGAGCTACATGCGCGCTTCATGCTGGCGGGGAGAGGAACCACGCGAGCCTTACGTCGTCCGGTTGTGAGATCATCGGTTATGAACATCCGGCGGTCAAACCTCGCTATGTTTCATGAGGCTGACATAATTTCAATCATTCGCGCTGTCATATATAGCAAGGCCGGATAGCCGGATGTTGATAGCCGCTAAACTGGCCGGCGCCCGGCTCGCTTGATTCCTCTCTCGGCCAGCATGACGCACGCGTTTAGCTCGAGACAGCACGCTCATGTGGCTTTATTGGCTGTTTACACCACTATACGTATTATTAAGTACTGCTATTATTAGGAGTTCGGTGAAGCAACCCAAGTCTGACGACAACGCATTTTCGTTGTGCTCTCTGAACACGGCTAAATCAGTCATGAAACGGGGCACTAACCACCAGAGTGTCGAACCGGAACCGAACCTGACAGAACAACGGAATTGAACCGTTCTTTTCAGTTGAACCGGAACCGAATTGAACCGAAATCGTCGCCGCCATCATGAAACTGAACCGGAACTGAACCATAAAAAATATTAGCAGTAACCGGATCAAAACGGCTCAGCCTATTTTGTTTTGTTTAATTCTGCGGACTGAATATTTTTTTTGTTACAAGACAATTGACAACGCTGTTTTTATATATATCGACGAAATGTCACATTCAAAATTGCATTAAATTGCAATTGTCAAATTTTATTGTGGGTTAGTATTAGCACTCCGATTATTAATGTTACGTCACGTGTGACGTGTTCCCTATTGAAAATATTTCTAAAGGGCCCATCAGCCTTGAAGGATTATGGGACCGCACAGGCCTTCAAAACCCTTCAAAAATACCCTACAGAAAAACCCTTCAGGGATACCCCATAGAAAAACCCTTTAGCCCCACAGCCCTTCAACCCGTCAGACCCTTTAGCCCATCAACCCTTTAGACGCCCAAATGACTGTGAACCATAGACAAAAGAGCAGTTCAAAACATGATTAAAAATTCATTGCAGACATTTAGTTTTACATGCAGATTATAACTCAAAAAGGCGATAAAAAGCAACGTTTCTTCAAACCCTGCGCAAGGAGCTGTAGACGAAAGAGATCATATCAAATAAGGACAACTGACTTCTTTATCACAAAGAAAAATATCTTTCAAAGTACTCACGAGTCACAATGCCGCTGGGTATATTCCTGATGTACGGTAGTTCAGCTAATAAAACCGAGCAAGTGCACCTCACGGACACATACACAGTCTCAGTAAGCACGTTTAGCGAAAACCAGGGTGTCGAACCGAAATGTTTTTCGTTCCGGTTTTCGTTCCGGTTCAGGGAAATCGGTTCAGCTCCGGTTCAACTCCGGAGTGAAAGAATAAAGGTTCAAACCGGTTCGAACCGGTTCGTACTCATATTCTACAAAAACAATTGACGACGGCAAAATATAAACTATGCATATCTTATAAAAGTTTTACATATAAAAAAAGGCTCAAATTACTGTGTGGAACGAACAAGCTAGTGCTGGGGAACCTCGGGACGTGGGGGAAAGCGCAGTTCAATATCAGGCAGCTGAAAAAAGAAGCAGGATGTCGTCAAGCATATCCGGGGAAAGACGACATCTCTGAGATGACAAGATGAACCTCAGGGCAGAAAAGGTTCGCTCCACGCTGACCTGGGTCGCAGTCACTCCCATGGCTACTTGTGCCAATAATTAGAGTTCTGGATGGCGTTTTCTTCTCTCCTCCCAAAACTGCAACACGTTAGCGTCCCTTGAAAGCCGAGGCTCCTGTCTTGCATTTCCAGGAGGCAAGATATATCAAGTGGGCTACTGGAACCTCGAACGTGCACGTCAATCTCAACCGCTCTTTCCGTGAAGAGCGCTTTCAGGACGTCTTCCGGATCTTCTGGAACCGCCGCAGTTGCAGAAGAAAGGGTAGAATCTTGCTCGCATTGCAGAGCTGTGATCCGCCTTCAAGTCCTTGTCAAATGCAAGGTGGCCCGGTAATTTTGCTCAGGGGTGAGAAGAAGGCGGTGGTGGGGATCCATGTACACTGCTGCACAGAAGACATCCGTGTCAAGAAGTTGGCGCTCCCTTTTTTGCATTGACTGGACCAAGGCCTTTGCTAACAAGCGACGATATCTTGGAAGTGTCCATGGAACCGCTCAGCCATGCTCCGTAGAAATCTCCTTCAGTGAGCTGTTCCTTCTGCAATGTCTTCGTCGCCACTTCTGCCGGGCGAAGCGACACTGCGAGAATTTCAACTTCCGCCCATACGTCTTCAGTCCACCTGGAGCTTTCTTGTTTTGAGAGGAACCCTCTAGCGAAGCTTCTTAGTTTAAGGCGTGAGCGAATGGAGCCTGGACATTCACCGCGTTGAACGATCAAGCACTGGTTTCTTCAACCCTAGCTTTCTGATCAGGGACAGAACATATAGGACCCCAGCCTTTTAACAAGCGCACGGCTTTCTTCAACAATGTGCCCGCAGCCCCAACCTTTCAAGGCGTCACTAACTGCCAGCGGCAACGTGTGAGTGGCGCACCTCATCCCTTCTAGCAAGCCGGAATAATCAGAGAGCGCGCTCTCAGGATTCTAAACTAGAGGTTGCAGAGTGTGGGACTCAACTTCAGGGTCACTGGAGCCGACCTCTTCTTCGGAGTCAGAACATACCTCGTTCATTTCACCGAGGAGACGCACAGCTTTCACCATGTTGGTCCCGTTGTCTGTCGAGACGTTGTATACCTGACTGACGTTGAGATTGAACCGTTTGATGAAATCAAGGCGTTAAAATAAATTACGCACAACTATACAAAATTTAAGACAAGAAACACCGAACGGATATCAGACTGAACGCAAAAAAAAAAGGCCAAATAGAGGTATAGACAACACTAGGCGTGTTGTCTATACCTCTATCTGTCCTTTCTTTTTATTTCTTTGCGTTCAGTCCGAGAAGAAAATTCCACTAGCCCAACTCACCGTTTTGCCACCAAACAGGCTCATTAATTGGTCACTTTTGCCGATGTACGAATTGGGTATGTTCTAGTGATAAATTTTCCTTGATGAATCATTTCTGGTCCCCAGGAAAAGGTTGGGACGAATGTTGTCATTTGTCAAAGAAATACATAAGACCAGAAATCCTGGAGAATTTATTGTTACTGCGCACATTTCGTTTGAGTTCTCGAGACGAACTTTATAAATTATGAAGACAACTGCTATGTGAAAACCTGATAATGGATCGTTACCCAGCTTTCCGCTACCTATTTTTCTCTCTTTTTGACTTCCCACCTAAATAAAACACCGCAAAAATAATTGATAATTTTTTCAGGAACGAAAAAAATAATTATTTCGGTCCGGTTCAAGTTCGGTTTGCGCGAAAAAAAAAAATAATATATATATATATATATATATATATATATATATATATATATATATATATATATATATATATATATATATATATATATATATGCAAAATATGAAAAAAATATATATATATATTTTGCATTTTCGGTTTACGTTTGAGGTTACTGTGTTTTTCGCCGCGCACTTTTTCACGCGACCTGACTTCACGTATGAACCGAAAACCGCATGGAAAACATATCGGTTCCGCTCCGGAGCGAAAAAAATTAATTCGTTCCGGTTCAACTCCGGTTCGCGCGAAAATAACGGTTTTTTCCGGTTTTCGGTTCACGGTTCGGGTTCGGTTCAATACCCTGGCGAAAACCACGAACTGGCAAGCAGCACCCGCCGCCGGTGCGAAATCCTGAGCACAGTCACGGTTTCGTCCATGATGACGTCGCGCCGGCGTCTTCGGCGTATTTTTCGCTCGCTGGATGCTTCTGAGGTCGAACGGACGAAGAGGCGCAAGGAACAAGTCCGGACAGCGGCCGTCATCCACCGTCTCAGGACCCACTTTGCCATAATCCCGGTGCGCAGGCACAACATGCGGTGGGACGCTGACCCCGCCTGCCAGGCTTTGCAGCGAGTAAGCCGACACCGGCCACCATCTCCTTGAATGAGCTGAAGACGATGGCGCTCGAGCGGTGCTGAAGGCGGCCAACGCCGAACTGGAGTTCACCTGAGTAACCAAGGAAGAAACTGCACGGATCAAAACAGATCAAGGGGCGAGCTCTCAAAGCCATGCTCACCTTTCTGGAGGAAGCAGGTCCGTTCCAGATATCCACAGCGGTAAGAAGCAAACCGTCCACGAGTAGAAACAAAATGGCCTGGCTTCCTCACACCACCCTCTCCCGCCGGCCGCTGGCCAGGCACCAGGCAGCCCTGCACCCTCTCCCCATCGCCGGGCGGGGAGAGGCGCTGTTTGGCTTGTTTTTAGATGCGGAGGATCTCTTGCTCGGGTCTATGCAAGCTGCGCGCGTTCCCCATCACGTGACCGGGGCGGGGTCTGAGCGTGTTTCACCGGAGGAGGGAAAGGAGGAAAGTTTTCGGCGCGCGGGTCGCAGCGCCAGGCCAGGCCTTTCTAGTGGGGTGAGCTTTCCCCGCAACTCCGCGTCGTCTGCTAGCATTTCCCGACCGCTCGCGTCCGTTGCAGCCTAGATCTCGCCGGCCAGCCCGGTCTCGACGAGGAAACCTGCAAGCGCTGTTAGGGCATTTTGCGCCGCCTTACCGTGCGGTCTGATTAGACTTTCAAAGTTACTCGTGCTACATCAGTTCACCGCTGTTGACTCCACTCGCCTCAAAACGCCGCTCGGCCAACACTACTCGGCCGGCGCCTCGTCAATTCTCCACATGGGGCGGTCGCCCTCAGTGGCCCCCTTGGCGACCGAACAGCCGGGCAGTGACAGACAGGTCCAGGAGCCCACTCGTATTTGATAGAAGAGCAGTAATAAAAATAGGACCGTACACACATACGATCGGCATTCTCCAAATACTGTAAACGACTAAATTTTTGCGAGGACCTAATTTTCGCGAATTTTGCGAATCGCTTACATTTCGCGAAAAATACGTCCCGCGAACAATTCGGGCAATATGTGAACGCTACGGAAGCCACACTCAATTCGCGAAAATTAGAACCCGCGAATAATTTCAAATTCTCAGCTTCGGCCCGATTCGCGAAAACTTGAGCCCGCGAAATTAAGTCGTTTACAGTACTTTTTTTTTTTCCCGTCGCGTACAAAAAGCAGCTATGTTCTAATTCTCCGAAATGTGTTTTTTCCACCTAAGCCGTTGCCCACAGACATCTCAAGAAGCCTGAAGGTTTTCCCGAACCCATTAGAAAAGTTCTTGACAGGCTTTCAGACATTTCAAGGCATTGTAAAGGGCACTTCAGACATTTCAGGAGAGCCTCTGACGGGGCTAGCGAACCTACCAGGAAATATTGGTGCCCCCTTCAAACATCTCAGAAATTCCTGAAGTCCCCTTCACACCCTTTAAAAAAATCCTGAAGTCCCATCAGAGCGATTTTCAATAGGGTTAATATGCGAGGTGGTCACGATACGGCACAACGTCAAATCCTCGCCGAGCGTTATGCCATGGCATCAATATATACCACGACTTTACACCGATCGTTACTAGAAATTATAGCGCCGTTGACACTGTGACGTCATGTTACACCCCAACTTGGCACCGTATGTATTAGATACAATGATGTACTCGATTGTCGTGCACCCGAGCACACGACCTAAGCTTATGATAATCATAGCATCCGCAAACATTCGAGTAGTGGGTCGTGTTCAAAGATGAAAATACGTGGACCGACCCTAATAACAATTTGCGAACCTCAGCCCGTGCCCTTTGCTTTGAGATTCCCGGGGGGTGGCAATCGCAGATCACGTGGCCGCTTGATCTATCTGCCAATTGAGGAGAAACGCTGCTCTTTTTTTCTGCGACTGCCATTTCGTGGAGAGAAAATGGAATGCGTATTCCGTAAGTTATTTAAGTCACAGATTAGTTCGAAACAGAATATGTACTGAAAGTACAAAAACCACTACACGGCCCATTTAAGATATTCCATAGCTAGGGTTCTGTGTTTATGGATAAATCCGATAAATTCCGATAAATACTCGTCAGTAAAACTTTAAACAATTTTGATTTATACGAAAAACTGCGAATTTGAAGGTCACGATGGCCAAATAAAAAGCCAGAAAAGACGGTATTTTTCGAATAAAGTGCTTTAATGCGAAAGCATTAACTGTTCCATGGAGCGCAGCCGGCGTTGGCAGTGACCGCGAAAAAACACTCATCTAAATAAACAGCAGTTAAAATGGCTGCGACGCGACATATCAGATGCTTCGTCGAGGAAGTCGGCGGGGCGCTCAAGGTTAAAGCGGACGCGCCTCTGAAAAAAAAAAAAAAAAAAAAACACAAAGAAAAGCACAGCAACGCAGATGCACCGTCACGGAAGGCGTGCAGCCGGCAGGGTGCGCCGCGCCTGCGCAGTGGGGGAGCGTGACGTCACCGCCGCAGCGCCATGGGAAAATGGAAGACGTGGCGCGTTGCTTGTAGGAATGCGCTGCTGGTAGGAATGCTTTCGAATTCATACACGTAAGCAGTTTAAGTGTCCTCCTGTAATTGTTTTTTTTCAGTTCACAGTGTTAGTGTTCCTAAAAACAAACGAATCCAGATTTTTTTTTTTTTTTGTTCGTGGACTATCGACAAAAAGGAGTTTCATTTTCAACTCGTTAAGGTTCGTTCGGCATCCCGACAAAATGTTCCCAAAATGGTCCAGATCAAATAGTCCCGGTCAAAATGGCCCTGGACAAAATGGTCTCAAGCGTCAACCCGGGAAAAAATGGTCCGAGGCAAACTGTGAGGCATAGTTTGCTTGTATTGAGGGGTTAGTCGATTGTTTGTACTTGCTGCGAATTCGACATGGAGATAAAAATAAAATGTTGGATACTTAAAGGGGCGGTGCAATGATTTTCGAACTTTGGCCTGCCGGAATTAATCTCTGTCGCTTATGGAATGAAGAAAAGAAAACCGTAGTTTCTTGCGCGCGCTATTTTTTATTTGAAAAACAAATGAAACAGATATAAGGCGAAGGCGCGTCTCAACTCGCACGTCGTATTTCCTGTGACGTACTCTGGGGACCACCTGGTTTCCCGTTGGCTTCTCGTTTCGGAGACACCAGCCGCTTCTCCCGCGATTGTCAACTTTTCAAGGATTGCCTTCGTCGAAGTTCGCGGTGTGTGATCGACACAAAACACGGTTCGCCACTGGGTTGACGGCGAGTGTCGCAGCGGAGGGTGACAGATTTTGGTGACTTCCGCGTGTCCCCCAGGGACGTGTCACTGTAGTTCCCGTGACCTCCACACGAGGCTGCAGCAAGTAATTCGCGTTTTCCTTGGCGATCACGCAGCGGAATAGCAGTTTTTCGGGGTAAGGTAACGCGTTTTTGTCACTTGTGCCTAGATAAACAATATAAAAAATACAAACTGCCCATTCTTTCAACGTTAAAAGAGTTGCACTACCCCTTTAAGCTATAAAACGATAAATATTTTAAAGTTTACATATTTTATTCAAAACACATTGCGTGCCAGTAGCTGAGCCAAGAAGAGAAGAATATACTACAGAAATAATATACAAGCACTTATATATATATATATATATATATATACAGAGTGTTTCAGATAACGCAGGCCAAATCGCTCCTGCGAAAACTACTCATCGCAATGAAAAAAGGCTTGTGGCGTTTTGGTCCCGGACCAGGGGCCCATTTAGGAAAATTATTAAGGTCCGGGATAATCAAGTTGTTAATTATTTTTGCGTAATTAACTCTTTTAATATTGTGTTTAGGGCATGGTTTAAATTAGAAAATTGCTCAGCATCATCGAAAAACACTAAATAAACAAATTTCAGAACGATAGAAGGCACGCGAAGCATTTTACGGCTTTCTGAAATACCGCACAAATTCGACGGGTTTTTAAGTTTCGGTTTGCTATCAGAGCGCATCTCGTCCCCGGCGGCAACGCGCCCCGTGGAGAGATAGTGCAACCAGCCTATGCTGTGTCGCGCGATGACAGCGCAGCAGAGGTTGGTTGCACTATCTCTCCACGGGGCGCGGTGCGGCAGGGGCTGAGATGCGCTCCGATAGCAAACCGAAACTTAAAAACCCGTTGAATTTGTGTGGTATTTCAGAAAGCCGTAAAATGCTTCGCGTGCCTTCTATCGTTCTGAAATTTGTTGATTTAGTGTTTTTCGATAATGCTGAGCAATTTTCTAATTAAAACCATGCATTGAAACACAATATTAAAAAAGTTAATTACGCAAAGATAATTAACACCTTAATTATCCCGGACTTTAACAATTTTCCTAAATGGGCCCCTGGACCAGGACCAAAACTCCACAAGCCTTTTTTCATTGCGATGAGTAGTTTTCGCAGGAGCGATTTGGCCTGCGTTCTCTGAAACACCCTGTATATATATATATATATATATATATATATATATATAAAGAAAATTACGCTTCGTAATTTTACAAGAAAAAACCGACATATGAAATGCACCTTTGACGAAAAGTTTAGATTGCTACGTGCAGGCGTCGATTTTCACGGTCCATTTTAGATCGTGCCTGGTGACTTGGACCACCCTATATATCAATGAAGCAACTAGCCCAGCTTCAAGGGCGTTTTCTAGCAGCGCCACTGCGCTAATGCGAAATTAGGGAAAATGCTGTGGGGTTCCATTTTCTTCCCGCGCCTAGGTTTAACTCATGTCACAGTGCAGCCGACGCCACGAGCTGATAGGACCAATCAAGAGAGAACAAAACCTACTAATGGCGTTCGTCGACACGTCTGTGCGTTTTTACCGGCTAATCTAGTCAATCGCAGTGTGCATCGCCAACTTGCGCTTCTAGTATGCGCGTCCGTATTTGTGTAGTCCATGGCTTCCAATCTCCAGCTCTGTACATTGCTGACTTATGCGAATTGGAGCCATAGAGCCGAGTGAGCGACAATAGAACTTAAATTAACTTTTGAGCTTCTTTAGTTTTTTCCTCAATTCTATCGCACCAACCTCAAATGCATTAAGCTATGCATTACATGCGTCTGGAATAAACCTTCCGAGTTCACAACATCAAAGAGCACCTAAAAATGTCAACCAATCACTTGAGACCATTTTGTTCGAGTTTGCGCTTGGGACCATTTTGTCCGGGACCTTTTTGACCGGGTTCATTTTGTCCGGGGCCATTATGTCTGGGACCGTTTTGTCCGGGACCATTTTGTCCTACACGGGGTTTCTTTCAGTAAATGTGCCAATGTATACTTCTGGACCACGACAAAAGCCACTGTGTCGGTTTTCAATTTGAATTACACTTTTTCTGCTCTTTAGGGGGAGGAGGGGTTGTGTTTTTATAGCAGTGAAAGATGAGAACCTGCAGATTTTAGAGGATGTAAAGTGAAGCTGAAAGGTTTGTGCGACCAATGGTTTGGCTATTTCAAAATACCAAAGTTAATTGAATGACACTTGTTTTCAAGACTTGTCGTGGGACAGTTAGCCGTGCCAATCTCAAAGGCGCCAATGTTACATGCCGCTGCAGTGATATCTCTCGACACCGGTGATTTTTTTGACGTAGAACTACGTCTTTCTCCGCACTTGGAAGGGGGTGCAAAGTCGGAAAGACACTGTCACGAAAACTTGGTCACGGAATGTCGCAAACACTTGGTCACGGACTTGGCGTTACGGATGTCAAAATAAATTTGGAGAGCGTCCAAGGTTGTAAAGTCGATGTCACAAAAGCTTGGTCCCAGAATGTCACAGAAACCTGGTCGTAGAAGTGACGTCACGCACGCCACAATAAATTTGAAGTTATTTTGAACGCGGAAAGGAAGAATACAAAAGAACCAGCGGGCTCTCATGCGGGACGACGCACTCCTCGAACCGCGGTACACCAATGACGCGGCGAGTGTATGTTATCGCGTCCGCCACGGAGGCGCCGTCGGGTCCTTTCACCCGTGTGTGCTTCTTCCCGAAAAAAACAAACAAAACAACCTCGTATCGTGTGTCTGAAATGGCCCCATAGCGCGCCCAGGTTTTCTCCGTCGACTTATTTCGCACGCAATTCTACATCTGCGACTGGGAGACGACGGCGCGGGGGGCTGCACAATTGCTTCTACGGGACTCCGAGCCACGGACATTCACTTCTTGCGCACCCGCCATTGTCATGCGGCATGAGTTCGTGGACATATCTTCAGCTGCCAAAAACAACCCACATGGGACGAGTGGACAAGGCACGGCCTCTCTTATATCACGCCCCTCTCATTTCTTGTGCCACCCACACGTAGTTCTACGGAAATGTATGCAGCATAGTATGCCTAGGCACCGACCAATATTTTATATGTGAATTTAGTGTACGTTATTTCCAGATAATAGTTTATTTTGGAAAAAAAATATAAGAACAGAGTAAAATGGAATTAAAAATTTCTGAGAATTCGGTATGTAACAAACATAAACACTGATAAACCTCGAATTTCCCGCAAAAATGAACTCCAACAAACACCCACCGAATTAAAAGAAAAATACCTGAAAACACGGAATCCAAACCGTAGCCTCCCATATACGAGGCTGTCATGTACGTAGCGCCGGAGCACCTAAATATGTCTTTTTTTACTACTGAATTACTGCAGAATGTTGTCACCGGGGACAGACATATTGAAATGACTAAATGAGACTTATTAGGGCGTTTTCGTAGATCGTTTTTGTCGTCCCGCAACGCTCTCCGCAACCCGCTACGATACCCGGAACTCTACTGTCAAGGTCGTCGGCGCGCAGGCGCAGTAGCCGCCCTTTTTCCCTCCGCAAAGCCCTCCGCAACGAAGAAGCTGCTACTGCGCCTGTGGGCCGACGACCTTGACAGTAGAGTTCCGGGTATCGTAGCAGGTTGCGGAGAGCGTTGCGGGACGACGAAAACGATCTACGAAAACTCCCTATTAACCGGACCGGCCGTTACGTAGAACTTCAAGTACGTACAGGGGGGTGGGTACACGAAAAGAAACATCCCGGTAGGCCTCAGGGGGACAGCCGACGTTTCGTAAAGAGACTTCAAAATCTGACAAGCGAAGTCCATTAGCGCGACGTTGGCAGACGCTCCGAGTCTCCCGTGAGGTTCGTTCTCAAGTTCTTTCTGCCAGCTTCGACAACCTCCGTGTTTTGCTTAAACTTCCCAGTCTTTAGGTGCAACAGTGACGGTCTAAAAAAGATTGTTCAATAAACAGAGAAAGGTCAGAGAAAAAGGGAGAGGGCAGTTTTAGATCATATATACTATGTTGTAAAGGTTCTTCGGCGCCGTATCTAGCGGTTGCATCCCCCCTCCGTAGAAGTCACAGGGGAAGAAGTCACTCATCGTCAAACGCTCATCCTCCGCCCAAGTATAGCGCCAGTGGTCCGAACTGGATGCCAAATTTTCAGAACTGACCGGCTCAAAAGTGGCGATTTTCTTAAATTTTCCAAAGGGAAATAACATTACACGACAAGCCGGCTTTCTTTCTCGTCTCAGCAATATACAAATGGTAATCTAAGTTTTGATATCTCAGGCCCTAGAAGCGCTTTGGTGCCCTCACTTCTAAACTGTTGCCAGAACAAGCTGTAGGGTATTCTTAGATGCCTCGTACTGCAAACGTGCATCACACGTATGCGCCAAGGGTAGGAATGTTGCTGATTACGAACTATACTTTTGCAGACATATTGATTGTTTCCAAGTGATGCATCACTTGCGTCCAGTTTGGCAGCTGGAATCAATTGACATATTTGCGCCTTGTGAATGAATAAAGTTAAAATGGCGTAAAGTTTCAAAGAGGAGAGGACATAGTGCCCCCTATCTTCAAAAGTGCATAGAGAACATTGTATTTATTTTCTGGCTTCATACTCTCGTGTCATAGTTTTCTTTAGTTTCACTAAGCAATATATTAGTTAAATGAAAACACAATATTGCTAAATGGCACCTGTAACTTTGTACACCAACTTAATTCTGTTAAAACACGTCTCGGCGGTAGCCCTTTGGGCACAATTCCGGTTTCGTGACTGGTCAAACAATGCCAGGCGGGCCAGAGACTCTTATGCTCTTTTGGTAGACGCAAGTGGGAACCAACCATTTCGTCAAAATGCAACTGGGTACGCTGAGTTGTGATGATTTGAACTACACCAAAAGAGCTAGGAAAGGTGTCAAGTTACGTTTTCACACCTTTCCTGTTTATCCGATCCATACAAAAACATAGATAGACACTTTTGGACAACAATGACTATTCAGGGGGAAGCAGTTTGCTACGAGTGGATAAACAAAACAAAAACATTATTTTGATAAGATTTATTAGTTTCATGTCAAAATAAATGAGAGAGAACTGACAAATGACTGAATTACCGAGATCACGGTCAAGGTATCTTCACTTTCAAATGACGACGGCCCTAGAGAATATCAGCGCTCTACTAGCACCGATAAAGTGATTGCGACACATAACTGTGTACTTTAAAAACCTGCAAAATCGAAAATAAATTGACATCTTGAACATAATCACACCAGGTTATTAAGCTCCAGCATCAATTCTGTGGAATCCACCCAGTGTGTATTGCCCCTGAGATGTGACTTTGAAGTGTAATGAGTCTTTCTCATCAGTTTCGAGCCACCGACGTAGTCAGACTTTGCTTGGGAGGTGTAGAATCAGCAATTCCAATGCAGAAAAAAGCATGTAAACACACATCGACGACTAAACAACGATCCCCAATGGTTAGTTGAAAGGGAATACGGCGCTTAAAACATAAAGAAAGAAATGTACTCGCAATTAATTAAGTTGTTACACAGTTTTTGAGAGAATAGCCTATAAAGCATAAGCTATGTGGGAATGCTTATTTAATAGTTATACTGGACAGATATTGGACGAAAATACCCAGGCTAAAGTCAACAATTTGAATGCTCTATCAATTAATTCCACTGAAGAATACAATTAATCGTGCCATCAGCATCTGTTAACCGCTTCCCTGAGGCTTGTCTTGGTAGCCTCACGCAGCACCATGTCCTCTAGATCGGAAACACGAATGGCTCTGGAGCATGCCTGATACAGAGCTCTAGCTGCCCAAGAGCAATTAGTCAACAGAAACTCCAACCTTGCTTTCCGCCCTTCATTGTGGTGTTGGTGTTGCAAGTTGTGGTAGCAGGCTTGTAGTACCAGCTTAAGCCTTATAGGTCAAACCCTGTAAAGGCGAGGCATGAAAAATACCATCAACTACTGTACACGACAACCAACAAAATATTTCGTTTAAGAGAATTTGAACGAAGCTTTGAGTACTACTACGTGCGTATTGTGAAACCAAATTTCTCTATCCGAAACCACGAACACATACGTGCTAAGCTGTTGAGAAGGCACCTTGGGCTGTTGATTTATTAACTTTTTATATCTGATGGACAGACAAGGTGCGACCGGACTGAGAGGTGTGTTGAACGGTTCTGCCTGTCTTTGATATCTCGCGTACAAGGTGGTCGCTGCTCTCCGGAGTGCGCAGCGGTTCGCCGGAACACGAGGCATGAGATACGTAAAAGTGTACTTTCTGACCACTGACCGTCGGAGAGCCGTTGCTCACCGGCGGTCAGCGGTCACAACATAAACTAGACTTTTTTGCATACGTTAAGTGCACTTAATGTATTCTACTTAGTATCCTTCAAGTTTACCTAAAGTTCGATTTTAGTATACCTCAACCTACTAAACGCGTACTTTTGGTGTTCTAGAAAGTGCACTTTCATTATGCTTCAAGTGTACTACAACTGTATTAATAGTGAACGACTTTTTCGTTTTGTTATAGTAGTACACAAAAGTATGTTTGAAAACATTTACTAAGTATACAAAAAGTATGCTTATAGTATATTGCTTTTTGCCATGGGGGAACGTCAATCCCCACGTGGACTTTGGCAGGTTGTTGACCATATCTAAGGTTCCGTGTTTTCGGTAGATAACGATAAATCCCGAAAATTAACCCCCCAGGCGGTTTCATCAAAAACGGGAAAAACCGAAAAATCCCGAAGTACATATTGCCTTCACTGAGAAAAATCCAAGTTTCTAGGGCAGAAACCTTTAACTACAAATTTATTTTGAGTTTACCCTGAACAAAGCGTCGCTGAACTGTCCGGGAGGATATATTGTTCTCAGAAACCAGCCCACTTACTTGGTTTCCTACTTTTTTTTTCTTTTTTTTTTTGTAACTGGACGTTTTTCAAGCATTCAGGTCACGAGCATCTCCTCTGGAGGTCGGGAAATTCCATGCCCATGTTTTGTTGCTTCAGCATAAGGCTGATAAATGCAAATTTCTTTTCCGACACAAACAATGGACACCTAAAAACACTGAATTTGTGATAAAAACATAAACTCACCCGAAATACTGCCGAATTAAAAAAAAAATGAGAGCCCTTCCACCCTGTGAAGAGGGAAGTCCAGCGAAGCTGGCCCTCTGGTGGGATTTGCTATGTTGGGATTTAGCTATATTGGAGATTTGCTATGTTATGGTTTGGTGCCGCGGTGATATGCGTCGCACTTGCGTTTGGCGTCTCTTGCTTGATCATTGTCGGTGACGTTGGCTTGACGGCGCCGGTTGAATTGACACTGTTGCTCGCGTCGGCGCTCGACGCGGACGAGATCTTCGTTCGGGGGTGCTTGGTCGGCCCTCGAAGTTGTTGTCGGCTGGGAGCAGCGGTAACGGCGGTTTCACGTTGGCGGGGTGCCCCTTTTCGCTTCTGGGTGCGCCGACGCTCCTCGTACTCCCGCTGCTGCTCTTCGGAACGTACTACACGGGTGCGAACTATTTGAAGTCTGAAGTCAAACTGATAAGGACAGTGGCGCGATCTCTACGTCACAGACAAAGGACACACGATTGGTAGGTAGAGACACTGACGTATTTGGCAGCAGCGACGGCCAACAGTTCACGGCACTAAACGCTGAACTACGTATTTGCAGATATCTTGTGCTGCTGCCTCGTCTGTATCATCGGGCAAGGTGCAGGACCGTCGCATCATCTTGGAAACTCTGCTCATCCGTCTGCCCTGCCACGTGCCGCTACGCACCAATCACCTCGCGCATCTACTGGTCTGCGCCGATTACATCATCGAAGCGGTAGCGTAAAAGGGGACCACCATCGACACCTCCGTCATTTGGCAGCAGCGACGGCCAACAGTTCACGGCACTAAACGCTGAACTACGTATTTGCAGATATCTTGTGCTGCTGCCTCGTCTGTATCATCGGGCAAGGTGCAGGACCGTCGCACCACCTTGGAAACTCTGCTCATCCGTCTGCCCTGCCACGTGCCGCTACGCACCAGTCACCTCGCGCATCTACTGGTATGCGCCGATTACATCATCGAAGCGGTAGCGTAAAAGGGGACCACCATCGACACCTCCGTCATTTGGCAGCAGCGACGGCCAACAGTTCACGGCACTAAACGCTGAACTACGTATTTGCAGATATCTTGTGCTGTTGCCTCGTCTGTATCATCGTCAAGGTGCAGGACCGTCGCACCACCTTGGAAACTCTGCTCATCCGTCTGCCCTGCCACGTGCCGCTACGCACCAGTCACCTCGCGCATCTACTGGTATGCGCCGATTACATCATCGAAGCGGTAGCGTAAAAGGGGACCACCATCGACACCTCCGTCATTTGGCAGCAGCGACGGACCAACAGTTCACGGCACTAAACGCTGAACTACGTATTTGCAGGTTGGTTCATTATCCTGTTGTCTGTCTTTTTTTTTTATTTCTTCTGTCGCTGCTGCCATAGTGTATAGTGTATTGTGCTGGTTTGTTCTGTTTTTGTTTTGTACCTACGATATGGCAAAGGATCTCACCAAAATGTTCACTGAGTTAAAAGAGGACTTAAAGAAAGAAGTAAGAACGTTGAAAGACTCGTTTGATAGGGACATCCGAGCTGAGCTACGTGAAGTTAAGACTAGCATGGACTTCATGAACGGCCAATTTGAACTGATGAAAAAGAAACTGGAAGAAGTTCTCAAGGAAAACGTAGCATTAAAAAAAGAAAACGAAAGCCTTCGTCAAACAAATGCAGATTTGCAGAAAGAGATGAAAGAATGTCAGACTAGGCTGCTTCTCTGCGAGCAGTACACGCGAAACGTAAACCTAGAGATTAAAGGCATTCCAAAACGTGATAACGA
The DNA here is from genome assembly GCA_013358835.2 of Ixodes persulcatus. Lineage (NCBI taxonomy): Eukaryota > Metazoa > Arthropoda > Arachnida > Ixodida > Ixodidae > Ixodes > Ixodes persulcatus. The sequence continues at coordinate 22,527 of JABSTQ010004851.1, read as the reverse complement.
ACAACTCGGAACCGTTCTGACCCAAATCGGTGAAATCATCGGTGAACCGATGACGCACTCCGACGTCGAAGTGTGTCATCGTGTACCGACGCGTATCGCTGGAGAAAGCAACATCATCGTCCAGTTTCTAAACCGCCGTAAACGCGATGCTGTACTTGAGAAGGCAAAGAAGAGGCGTATCACTTCTGTTGATCTTGGCCTCTCGCCGGCTGTGCCAGTTTTTGTAAATGAGCACTTATGCCCAGCGCTCAAACGTCTGCTTGGCAAAGCTATCGGGAGGAAGAGAGAATTTCACTGGAAATTTGTCTGGGTAAAAAATGGAAAGATATTTGCCAGGAAGTCTGAGAGCACGCCTATTGTTCAACTTGTGAACGAAGATGACCTCGTCAAAATTTGCTAGATATTGATGTAAATGACTGTCTCGCCAAATGGAAATGCGGTATCACGACTGTATTTTGCCATCTGATGTAACGAAATGCTTACAAACTAAGAACGCTCTTTCTGCATTTCACCTCAATGTGCGCTCTCTCAGAAATAAAGTGGATACATTTGAAACATTAATTTCTCATTTCCCATCTCAATTCGACGTCTTTATGCTAACAGAAACATGGTACCATGACTACGATGATATGTATGCCTTGCAAGGCTATAATCATTTTTATTTAAATCGTCAGGTGAAACGCGGGGGAGGTGTTTCCATCTACGTTCGGCAAAGCATTAGGTGTGAACTTCTAGCAAGGTATACTGAAATGACAGATGATTTTGAAATACTAACTGTACGAAGTAACAACTTAGTTTTCTCAGTAGTATATAGACCGCCATCGGCGTGTTTTGATAAGTTTAGTTCGTTTCTAGATAGGTATCTTGAATTTATATCTCTAAATAAATTAACCCTTTTTCTTGGTGGAGATTTCAATGTGAACACACTGTTACACTCGACTTTATCATCGCAATTAGATAACATCATCAGTTCAAATGATTTCATGAATGTGATCCAGTCTCCCACTAGAATAAATATTTCCTGCTCAAGTGCCCTTGACCTTTTCGTTACCAATATTAGCACAGATGTCCATGACGCTGGTACAATAATTAGTGATATTAGTGATCACATTCCTATATTTATATCCTGTGGGGTTGGCGCTTCTATAGTGAAATCAAATAAAGCATCATATGTTTTTCAAAACATATCCGAGCGTAATTTGGAAAATTTCAGGGTTGAAATTTTGCGCACTGATCGGGGCCCAGTTTATTCTGAAACATGTGCAGATGAGGCGTATAACACATTTATTAGCATCTTTAGCAATGTCTATAGCTCGAATTTTTCCTTATTAACAAAGACAGTCTCTAAAAATATTCGGAAGCCCTGGATCACTCCTCTGCACTTGAAAATGTTAAAAAAGAAGAATCGTTTATATAAGTCTTTTTTAACGTCTAGAGATCCCGATAAACTGATAATCTTCAAGCAATTTCGTAACCGCCTGACATCTGAATTGCGGAAAGCTAAACTGGAGTATCATACACAGCTTTTTAACCAAAATTGCAAAAAACGACCAGAATTAGTTTGGAAATCCATAAATGAGGTGTTATACCGTAGTAGACCGCGTAAAGCTATTGGTGAACTTTCTGTTGACGGGAAGAATGTTTCTGGGGCATCACTAGCAGAACACTTCAATAAAGTATTCGTAAACTTAAGCACACCGCCACATAATGTTAATGCCTCCAGTTTTATACAAAATATAGTGCACAAAACAATTTTTTTAGAACCGACTGATGAACACGAAGTATGTTCTATATTTACGGGTCTTAGCAATAGTAGAAGTTGCGACACAGATGATTTACAAGTTAGACCCGTAAAATTTGTTATAGATATCATCGCCTCTTGCCTGGTGCATATTTTTAACCTTGCCTTGTCACAGGGGACGTATCCTATAGTAGAATGAAATTAGCTAAAGTATCAGTCATATTTAAAGGAGGAGACAAAAATCTACCGACAAACTATAGGCCTATCTCTATACTTCCTATATTTTCCAAAGGGCTTGAAACAATTATTTTAAAACGCCTCGATTCTTTCTTTGCTAAACATTCTGTGATATCGGATTTTCAATATGGTTTTCGCAAAGGAAAGTCAACTGAGTCTGCATTGCTTCAACAAAAAGAAATTATTTTGAAAAATATAGAAAATCGGTTGTTTACCCTTGGTATATTTATAGATTTAAAGTAAGGCATTTGATTTTATAAACCATAAAATACTACTTGATCAACTACACTGTTATGGAATACGTGGTGTAACTCTGTCCCTTTTACATTCCTATGTGGAGCACCGTAAGCAATGTGTTGTGATCGATGGTCATACATCGCCTTTTCTTAACATACGATGTGGGGTTCCCCAGGGTAGTATACTTGGGACAATGTTATTTAATGTGTATAATAATGATATTGTAAATATAAAGAAACAAATAAAATACATAATATACGCTGACGATACCAGCCTATTTCTCGCCGAAACGAGTCTTGAAAAATTAATCGTAGACGCAAATGATGTTCTTAGCCAGTTCCTTATATGGTCCAACAACAATGGCCTTAAAATTAACATCCAGAAAACGAAAGCTATAGTTTTTCGACCAAAGAGCAGGGCTCTGCCAATTAATCATAATATTACAATAGGCACCGTACCAATCGAGTTAGTGAAACAACATAAAACGCTTGGAATAATTTTTTCTGAACACCTTTTGTGGAATGATCATGTCAATTATCTTGTTACGAAGCTGTCTAGGGTGGTTGGAGTTATGTCACACTGCCGCAATATTTTCCTAGTTAACGTGAAATTACAAATCTACTATTCACTATTTCAGTCTTACATTAATTATTGCCATCTTGTTTGCGGGACAACTACACAAACAAACATAGAAAAACTTACTTTACTTCAAAAAATGATGCTTCGTTATATTGCCAATGAGCACTATCTCGCTCACGCCAAACCTTTGTTTGCCAAATATAAAATAATTAATCTTGATAAGATGTATGACTATAGAATTCTGCACAGCTTTCGTTTTTCATCTCCTGAGCATGCTTCGCTTTTATGTAAGATGTCGGAGCTCTCCGAACGTCCTCGTAGTTTCAAAACCCGTCTTTCCGAAAAATGGATAGTACCACGAGCTCGTACTAACTATACTTACCAGTCAACTACATATCGTCTACCTTTATTACTTAATCATCTTCTTAATAATAATATTGATCTATATCAAATGGGAAGGAAATCATTACTTATGCATTTCTTGTGAATTGTTCCGTGAAATTTCTTGGGCATACCCATACCTTTGTATAAATTTTGCATTTCGTACAGTGCTGTTAGAAGTTATGCGTATGTGCGCCTTGTGTTGTTTTGTGTAATTTTCTTCTATATGTAGCTGTATATTTTTTTTTATCTGTCACAAGTTCTGCGAATATTTTTTTTTCTTTTTGTATAATGCTGTTAGAAGTTGTATGCATGAAGTGATTACTCAGCGTATCTTTCCTTTGCATATCCTTTTGTGTTCTGAATGGATGTCCTGCTGACAAATTTGAGACGGGCCCCAGACCTCGTCAAGCTGCCACTGGCAGCTTTTTGTCTAGGGTCTCCGTTGGCTTAAAGGCCATAAATAAAACGATTGATTGATTGATTGATTGATTGATTATTATAGCGCGGCTACGCCAATCACGGCGCAGACTCTAGTGCGAATAGTGCGCCGCACAGGTGGCCGCCGAAGTGCGCGCGGCATTGCGCAATGTCATGGCGAAGAGAGTATACACGACTCGGGAAAGAGGCGGCTGCGGTGGAGAGGATTATAAAGTAGGGCATACATCACTGCGTTTGAAAATTGTTGGTCTACGCTCGGTCTGTCACCGGAGACGACCCGCCAGAACTTGGCCATATGCAGCTTCGCCGTAAAATAAATCCCGAAAATGCGAAACCATAAACATAACATAACAAAGGATATTGAAGTGGCCAAATGACGTCAAAGCTTAATTCAGACAGCATTTAATATATAGCATGAGAGGCGCAATAAACCTCCTCCTCTAACGATTACTCCTGGTAGCACAATGATTTATTCGCAATTCAAGAGCACTAAGTATTCAATTGTCGACAGCGCATCTGACACTAAAGAAAGCTCCACGTAACCAAGCATAGCACACCATAACACAAGCATAACGCTCGCATGACGCATTGTCTACTCCCCGTCTCTGCATAAATGATCAATACAAACTTATTTTCACCTTTCTAGCGGGACACTGCTGAATAAGTGTTGGCCCCTATCTACAGAAATGTTTCGCTGATAGCAGGATTCATCTATTAATGTGCGCTCTCCCTTCAAGGGACACTACCATGTAACAAAAAACAAATAGGGGACGATAACAAAATGTCTTCAAATGTTATGTCGACGTGAAGAATCCCTGGCGTTGCACGGTTTACGCCTGATCATCTCGTGACCCTTTTAATGCGAAAGCCTTATATGCCCCATTACGCAAAAATCCGGCGTCGGCGGCGGCGTGACCAAGCGATGGTACCATAAATGGCCGACGGCGCAGAGCAAAAACACGTCAAATTCTCGGTTTGACGTCAAATTTCTCAGGGAGGTTCCTGTAAACAAAGTAAGTTAATTGGCTTTGAAAATAAACTTTGGCAGTACTTAGATCTGGGTGGAATCGAACCCGGGCCTCCCGGGTGCGAGACGAGCACGCTTCCCCGACCCCACGGCGGCTCCACGCTTCGCACTCTAAAAAGAAGGGGGTGTAGACCTTACACCCCTTGTCACATATACGACACCCCGAAACTTCAGTTCGACGTAAAGCACGCTGACGTCGAACTGACTGCCCCAAATTTTGCAAATGGGTTGATGACGGTGCGATATGACATATTAAACAGCTAAAGTACGTATCAAAGTCTACAGGAAAAAAACACGCAGGATTTGTAGTTAGAGCCTAGAAAACCCCGATCACTTTTTTTGCTGTCAGTCACACTTCCATTAACTATTTTAACGAGTTATACAACTCGGCTATCAAGCCGCTCGTGAAATTTGGTAGCGTCGGTACAACGTCAGTGCGCTGTACATCCAAGTCAAGTTTTGGGGTGTCGTATATGTGACAAGGGGGTGCCTAGTGCGTGCCTCATTGCACATGTCATGTCGCAGCGATCTGGCTGGCTAAAGGTGTGGCCTAGTGCGTGTGTCATTGGGCACGTGACGGCGCAGCCAGTAGGGAGGAGGCGGCGCCACGTCATGAGTGTATAAAATGATCCCCGCCCGTCCCTTGCTCTTCGGATTTCCATCAGTGTAGTCTCTACCGCGATGGACTCTGAAGCGTCTACCTCAGCGGAAGCTGTGAAACGTGGTCACCGCTGAACTACGCCTCAGAAGAATGAAGGGAACACAATACAATTAACCGTTCTGCAGCAAAATGGTGCGAATGTTTCCGGTCTATGGCCAACGTATACGCAAACACACGCACACACACACACCGAATCAGCAGAAAAAACTTTAAGGAATATCAAAAACATCAGTCGAAAACTTCTCACAAAAATATTAATATGCTTTCGCAATCCCACAGCGTAAGCAGTCTTAAGTGTCTCTGCAGACTTTTTATCCTGTTTCTTCTTACTTGCCGAGCACTCAGTGATCGTAAATTTTCCTTAATCAATGGACAGCTGCCAAGATCGGTCCGATGGACGAAAACCATGAATAATCAACGAGAAATGGCACGGAAGCGCGCGATGGAGGAGCCAAAAACCCTGTTTTGCAGTTTTCATAAGAAAACAAAAATCGATTCGTTTCTACAAATTTTCCTACGTCGACTCATTTCCCGTTAACGGTGCCGGAAACAAAATTTCTGAATAATCAACGCTGGCGTGACGACAGTTTCTTCTTTTTAAATGTGATGGCATTTCTTTCGGCAGAGGTGCACCTGGGCTGCTCCCATTCAAAAACAGTGGAGGGTCAAAACTGGAGGAGAGTGCGGGCCTTTGAATTGCTACTGTTACTGGGTGCCTCCCCCTCCGGTATTTGTACGTGATATTTATTCAGTCAAAACCGCGGCAAAACATCTGATACTCAAGGGTTGCAAGTCCCCTTATACGATAGCGGAGTCTGTTTTAGTGAGCGGTTTATGTGCGAACACGGAAAGATATAAAAGAAAAAAAAATGCAGCTACTCGATTCCCGGGAGCGTAGCCTAGCGCCCCGACGAGACAGGAAAGACGGTCGACTGCCACTGGCGGTGCGGGCCTCGTGGAGCAGAAGAGCATCTGAGAGCACTGCCCTGGCCTCGGTAGCTACCGAGCTAGTAATTTGTCCGATCGAGTTACATCCAGCGTCGGCATTTCAGCGATGGACATGTAGCTGAACACTGCCGGGGTCAAAGGAAAAGACAGGTCATTTCTCGCAGTCCTCATCTGCACTCCGGCAATGCGCGCATAAGCATCAAAGTTTTTGTTTAACAGTGTTTGCGGATAAAATAAGAATTGTTATCTCTATAGCATGCTTCTTCTTGGCGCTCCATCAAACACGTGGCATTTCTGTGAGAAACTAGAGTCCGAACTGCATGGTGGTAAAAAAGTGATGAATTTAGCTCATCGGCGTTTGCTCTCTCAGTGGCGTCAGTACAGTGGCAGGTGAGCAGCACTCAGAGCGAACATGCCACCGGGCGAAGTGTGTCGTTGTTCGTCGAATATTCGTTCCATAGAGCGAAACTCGATAGTTTACTATTTTTAGATTGATCCAGTCTGCAAAGTGGATATACGCATTGTTTGATGAAAGAGAAGCACTTGATTGGAGGAGGTGGAGGAGCCGAAAGAGGAGGGTAGAGAGAGGGGATGTTCTCCCCTTAATACTTTCCTGCTTCTAAAGTGAGTTTTAGCTACTTCACACGGGAGTCTGGTGCACCAAAATCGTTTTCAGTTCACCATTATTTACGGCTCTAACTCAATTGACGTCCCCTCATGTTTCCTTTGATACACAAATTATATATGCGTGCGTGGGTATGGGTCCTACTCCGATTTATCAAGCAGAAACGTGGGCTCAAAGTGAGGCTTCCGACTTGGAGCAACGCGCAGAAAGAAAGAACGAAGGAATTATTGGAGTATCGGGGAGGCGTTCGGTTCGGGCCGGCAGCGCACCAGTCAATTGTAAGGTATTGCTTTCCAAGGCAGCATGAACCACGATCATCCATTCTTCGACATTCACCCGCTCGCTGTCTGCGGCTTTGGTATGACATTCCCCGCAGGTTGTTATCAGGATTTCGGCACGAATAAAAAAAAAAGTACTGATGACGCACCGCTGATCTTTTACGTATCGCTACGTCCGTTGTTTCCCGCCCGATGCCTCTCTCTGAACCCATGTTTTATACACCAAGGCCGCATGCGAAAGTATACCAAACTTTTTGTGGATCCTTGGACGTTCACGTTGAAGCTCAAAATATCTACGTCAAGGCAACTCTATAGTGCACATACCGTACCTAAAGTACAGAGCCTTACGTACAGAAGCACCTACGTACCTTACGTACAGAAGGAGCTAAATTTCCTGTAGAGAGAAAGATTTTTGGTTGTCCCGAAGTAAAATTTGGGGGAGTAAATATATTGATGCTTTCTACACTTGAACCAGCTGACGAAGAAATCAAAGGATCTACCAAATATTTACCTTGTAGTTTTTTTACACCTTTTATCTAGTTTAATAAGTGCGGCCTTTTTTTCTCTGTTTGAAAGTAAGCCATTGTATATTTTGCATTGGATCATTCTAGTTTTTATGTTTAAGAGCTTTGTAAGTAATCAGATATATTGTAATGCGTGTAGTCTCCCTATAGATAACAAATTTAATTCAAATGGGTGGGAAACTGGTCAACCCGTTTGAATCAAATGGGTGGCAAACTTGTCGGCCCATTTGGATCAAACGTGATTATGGGATACGGGTACCCGTTTGAAACGGAATACGTTTAAAACTCTACTCGTTCGAAACGGTAGCCGTTTCATCCGGTACCCGTTGGATACGGTACCTGTTTGATACGGGCGTCCGTTCGACTTGGCACGTGACCACATATGAACGCGCCCTTCGGATATTGAGGCAAATTATTTGTTAGCCCTAAATCGGTACCCTCTGCAAGGTTGGATATATTAAACTTATTTAAGACGTCCCGAAATTGATAAATCAGTTTATAACATGGAGGAAACCCATGAAAAAAATGTACTCGTACAGGTGTTTGCAAACAGAGGGGAAACAGACACAAGATATTGTTTTCATATATCCTAGGAGTTTATTACATACAGCCTATTCCGTACACAAGTACAAACGTGCAAGCGATATGTGAAATGTGTAGAGTTACTACTACGATTTTACACAACTGAGAAGATTGCGGAGCAAAGAAATACCGGGGTAATTCTAGGCTATAGCATATATTCTTCCGACGGCTGGGAAAGCAATTTCACCAAAATTCTACCGGCAGACGCCTCTCAATGGCGGTGGCAATCGGTTCATCGACCGACGTTACATCGACATGTCCTTTCATTGACACGCTATGGTTCATGACAAATTATTTTATAGACAGGTATGATAAGCTTTTTTTGTAATATGTCACCCCACACTGTCACCGAAAAGGCCTGTGCAGGTGGACCAGGTAGGATCACATTTTTGTAATGAGCCGTCGCAGTCTGTCGCCGCGAAACTGCGTGAACAGGTCCGCCGGCCAGTGATACACGCGCGACAAAATATCCGTTCAGCGTGCAATTCGCGTCACGAGTGTCAGTGATATGTTAGTGTCGACGAAACGTGTGTCCATGAAACGTGTATTTATAAAATGTTATGTATGAAACGTGTTGCCACGAAATGCTGAGAGAATAAGAAAGTCACTATAGGGCTGTGCGGCTGAAGTTTCACCGCGCATTCGCAGCGCCGTTGAAAAATAATCACCGTTCAAAAACGGTGATCATTTTTTTAGGGAGGCGAACCTCTGCAAAGAAAAGTTTCCTGTGCACCAGATGTCCGGGGTGGAAGACCCTGACATAAGAACATTTGTCGACAACGAAGTGCGTCTCGAAAGTGCAAGACAGCGTCACCTATGACATCCGCCTCAAGATAAATGCTGTTTTCCATTTGCGCACGTGTACCGCTGCCGTAAAAGCATTACAATCGTAATTCACGCACGTGTGTCAGTAACCCGCTCCTACTTTTGGGAGTAAAAAGAGTGATCGCCAATCGACTCATATTTGCGCCAGTGTTGTTGTCTTTTTTATTTTTTTTTACCGTTCTTATGGGACACCAGTATTATAATTTTGAACAGAGTTCCGGGTGACTACAATAATTTTTTGCTCGATTTTTTTATTTGTTTGTTGTTACACTTTATACATCTATAACACCCTGCGCCAGAATAGGATCGTCAATATTACTTTCTTCTTTCTGCGAAAAATATTATTCATTTTGAATTTCCGTCACACATTTTCATTTATAAACCTGTGTGAGGTGTCTTGTCCTGGTACCTTTTATGTTCCGTTTATTTTACACATTCGTCAACCCAGGAATATTTTGTTGTCTCATTTGTATAGCTCCATGGAAAGTAATTATTCCTTTTTTTGGGCTAAATACATCATTTTAATATTATATAAAAAAAAACTAAAGTACAGACGTCATTTTTTTTAAATTATGCATGAAAGTCAGTACGCAATAGGGGCTACGATTATCTGCCTAATTTTACCTCCAGTATTTTGCCGCTTACTCGCTTTATCCTGTAAGCATCGCATCGGGGTACAAAATTGGAAGGTAAGCAAAGTGAGCTTGGTTCTCAAGTTTAAAGTTTTTAATGAATCGTAACTGCATATTCGGGTTTCTTTTGTCGACAGCCATAGGGAACCGTCGTAGGTACTAAATTAGGGACTTATCGTAGAACGTCAGCTGCGGGCGCGAGCACAGTCCGCCCTCAAAGTGACGGCTCCACCGAAATAACGCAACACTCTGGGATGCTCTTGCGTGTGATCTACGAGAGATCCTATTAACGTGAAAAGTGAGCGTAGCTGCACCACTCAATCGTGCGACAAGATAGAGAAACAATAATTAACACTGTCCTTCGCACAGTTGGGGATTCATGCTTCTGGCGCTCTTTCTTGAATCAACTCCCAGGAACCGAATAGAACTTTCGGGAGACACATATTTACCTTTATGCTTAATACGATGCTGTGGCATTTGAGTACACAACAGTACCTGGTGCGCTGCACTTTTCCGTTCGGTACATTACGAAGAGCGAGGCCAGCATGACAAACGCACGAAACTCCCGCGTCGTCTGCTTCTCGTACTGCTAATAAGTATGGGCGCACCTCGCCAGGGGGAGGGGTGGCGCTGCGCATGCGAGGCGAACCTTCAGCCGCACATAATTCTGGAGGTAATCTGGAAGAGTGCCCCTCGAAGAACGGTAACTCATTGCCAAGGAGTAGGTTGCCGTTCACTTACCACAAAAATAGGGGACTTGACATATGTAATCACCAAGCCCGCAAAAGGACGTGTAGGCTTGTGGTCGGACTCTGTGGACGGGACACTGTGGGCGAGCCACTGTGGGCGGGACACTGTGGGTGGCTGTGTGCTTGTGGGCGGGAGCCACCGAAGCAAACCACATCACAAGATTTTCTGTGGCTTGTTAAAAGAAGTCGTCGTTGCCGATATACGTGGAGGACGTTTCGCACACTTACAGGTTTGGTACACTTCGAATATGTTGTCGCGGATGATATGCAATTAATTACTGAAATCCACGACAGCCCCCCAGGCCGGAGCACACAGGAAACCAGGTCAGCAAGCAGGCTTTCCGTGATTGAGAACCGCTAGAGCGTCATGCGTTCTTCTTTTCCATCGTGATCACCCTGCAGCCGTTATCTGGGCGCAGAGAGCGAAGTCAAGTGATGAAAAACAGATTGTTGATTGAACCGACGACCGCACGCCTCCTACCACGCTTTCAGCTTAGGAAGAGAGAGAAAAAAAGAAAAGTAGTAGCAAAGCAGGTGCTCCTTCAGGGTCGGCAGGGAGTGCGCTCACAAAAGGCTTATCTAAGAGGTGCATAACAACAATGAACAAAGCGAGAGGATTTGTCTGATAGTGCAGTGGACGCCATGTGATGGCCTACTAAGCAGTGACCTTCAAGCAGGTGCCGTGCCCTGCCTTATCGCCCATCTGGAGGCTGTAGGCACGTGACCGTTACAGGAGACACGATTGGCCTAAAACACGCATAGCGTCTGCTCTGCTGTCAATACCGAGTGAACGGTAGAGCTGCACGAACGCTAGTTTTGAAGTTCCAAAGGAACTGCCCAGCCCAAACCAAAAACGGGAAGTATTAAAATCCTACGTTTTACACAGTATAACCCACATTCTATATTGAAATGCAGAATTAATCGCGACTTCTTTCTGTGCATGATGTCCACAAACATGATGTCCACAAACATATATATATATATATATATATATATATATATATATATATATATATATATATATATATAATATAATATCTTTGTTTTTAAGAAGAAATTAAAAATTATTCGGACACTTTTGGCTTCGCATTTTTTAACTTGAGTGTTTGGAATCTTTGAATCTCTGTGGCATTTATAATTACATGGTTACAAATGGTGCGGTTTTCGCTACATGTACACAACGCTCGCGAAAAAGAAATGAGATTAGCGAGCTGCGAAACTTACGGTGCGGCTTATTTCTAGGCAATATATTTTGTTTCATTTGTAATTTCAGTTGATATTTCTATCATTATTAAACAACCAACTCAACACGACGACAACACATGATGGGGTTGTGGGCTCGAAGAAGGTCAAACAACGTTAATACCTAAAAAAAAAAAAATCAACAACAGTGCTTGGTCATTTGAGGAATGCTCAGAATATAAGTAAGGTAATACGACGTCCTTAAGGTGGCACACAACTCGCTATTAAATAATTATTCATGTCTTTCGTGTTGAAAGGTGTTTTGAAGTATATTTCGTCGTTCTTCACGCGTGCGTCGACGGACATAACGCCGCTGCATACGCCCCTGTTGAGGTGAGTACTACTGTTGACACATTGTCACGAAACTCTCACGCGCTATAGACTAGTCTATTTGTCCCGCATGCTGTCTAGGGAGAGCTGTTTCGAATGTCAGTGCACATGTCATCAGTGTAGATAGAGCAACGACATAGCAATCGGGAGACGAGAGCCGACTGCGCCTCCATCTTGCCGACCGCGCTCACTCTGCTGAAATGTGAGCGTGGAACTTTCGAGCACCATGAGCTTGCTGATGTTGCAGGAGGCTGCTTAGTCGTTGAGAATACTTTGCCTTGCGAACGACTGCGAACCAGTGCTTGGCGCACCACCCGCGCAACATCGCAACCTTTCTCGCGCCTGTTGGCAGTGTGCGAGCCCCGGCGGTTCATTGTCGCGACATGCATACAAGTATTTTATGCACCCTAGCAAACATGAACCCCCGCGACGAAGAGCAGCCAGCGCTCACAAACGGAAGGTTTTTCACAGAGTGAAAAAAAAAAAACAGAAGCAAAAGAAGCCAGTGAAGAAACCTCGTCGTCGTCTCAATTAAGACATAAGTCCAAAAGGTACAAAACAAAATGGACAGTATTTTAACTACGCCATTATTACCCTGAATTTATACTCGATACAAGCCCGCTGATAGAACACAAGCCCGTACCAGATTTATTAGTTTCGCTGCCTGCCTGGTTTTCTTTGTTAATTGGCTTTTAAATCGAATTTCCTTTTTGGTCATATTAGACGACATTTATATATTTTAATTGGTTTATACCTGTTATACCGTTTGGCGGTGCAGGTTGAGAGTCAAAATTTATTTTTATTAATTTTAGCTCTCGCTTAAAAAAGAAAATAAACACGTAAGGTTGCGATGATGACCGGACGGTTGTTGAAAGGCGCTGCGTAGGGTACACCAAGCGCTTGAACGGCTTCGCAAGCGTTCGATTGACAAAGGACTTGCGATGACAAAGCACCATCTTGCATCTTCACCAGGCTAACAGTACTCGAGAGTCCCACCCAAAGAATTCAGTAGAGCGAGCGCGGTCGGTGAGATCGAGGCGAAATTGGCCTTTGAGTCGCGATCACTACGTCGCAGTTTACACTGATGACATGTGCATTGACATTGAAAACAGCCCTCTCGAGACTGTATGCGGGTTATACAGGCATGCCCGTGTCTCTAGTTCAGTATCAGACGGCCTCACCACGTAGCGGAAGAGCTATTTAATTATATCGGTGCAGTTTGACTGTCACCGGTCACCCGCTTGTGCAAAATGCTCACCCGTTTGAATACACGGGCGACCCACTTGCCCAAACAAGTGACCCGTTTGACCAAACAGGTGACCCGTCTGCTCAAACGAGTAACCCGTTCACCCATACGTGTGACCCGTTCGCCCAAACTGGTGACCGGTATGGCCCAAACGGAGAACCGGTATGGTTGAAACGGTTGACCCGTTTGAAAACGGGGGACTGGCATGGCTAAACTGTTACCGGTATGAAACCGTTTACTTTCATACAGGTGCCAAATGTTTTTGAATGCGCAAGCATTAGCTGTCCCATGGAGCGAACCGGCGTTATCAGATTTTGAGGCCGCGAAAAACAGCACCTAAGTTCGCCTCTCCCATGTCTGTAGCAGCGAAACAAGGAAGAAATTATCGTTGGCTCCGACGCATTATGGTTTCAAGGAACGCCGCCCCACAGAGAAGTCCTTCCCACGGCGCTGCGGCCTGTGCGCCAATAAAAGGGAAAAGGAAGCGCGCGCGTGCCTGCCCCTCTTCCCCCTCTCGGGTCACTTGTCAGGCCTGGCTGAAGGCCTGCAGGGGGGGGGGGGGGGGGGGGGGGGAGCGGAGCGGGAAATTCCCGCTCCTCACGAGTTCTACGCTCTGCTTTCAGCAATATAGCGCCGCAGGGGAACAGGGCGCGCTGTCCGCTGTCCTCCGCACCGCGGACAGCCGGGCACGCTGCTTGTAGGAAGGCACAGCGTGAAGGAATTCTTTCGCATTCCTACACGCAAGTAGTCGTTTTTTTCAGTAGGGCTGGCCTCAGTTGTTATAGTTTCTGGGATATATGGTGCTCCCGGAATAGTTGATATCACTGTGATATCTTTTACTGTTTCAATTTAGTTGCGACACAGAAAAGCGAGTGGCCCATATAACGAAGGTCGGCACCGCCTTATGCAAAAGGTGGATTAAGTGTATATGCCATGTATCGAGAACAGACAGAGCGGACTTAGCCGTTCCCAACCATAAGTAGGGCTGAGTTCAAGATGGCCGGTTGGTCACGTGTACTGTGCGTGCGATGCTGTATATAGGTCTACCCGGAGGTAGTGGTGTCCAAGTGATTCGGATAAGTAACTCGCAATCATAGAAAAAAAATGAGTGTTTGTATTGAGTATACGAGGAACGCAAGCACTGTGTGTTTGCGTTGGCGTTGCGTGTTCCACACTGTGCGTGCATGGAGCCCAAGCTGCGGTCTTGGATCGGCGCATGGCAACAAAGCACATGGACAGCGTGGACCACGCAACGCTACCGCAAGCGCACAGCCTGCGTTTGATCCTATACGCAATGCCAGAACTCTCTAAAGTCCCTGTCTAGGCGGACAGTTACCGCCACAAAGGTGCTCCGACGACGCAACTTGACGTCATCCGGCGCAACTGCATCATCTTCGTGGTCCCTATCCGCGACTCCAGCAAAACGGATGGTACCTTGGGGAAAACAGTGAACTGGGCGGAGCAGGTTCTTTCTGCACATCTCTTGTAGCTACCGTAAATACATGTCCGTGCCTGGCTCGATGGAACAGTTGTCATGGTGCCTCTGTCGTTAGTGACGTATCGGAGTGTTTCCAAGGTCGCTCTGAACGCAACCTACAAAATCCCGTGAACTAGACATCCTGTGCTTATAAACATTAAACAATACCGTAGAAAGGCAGTAGACAGTCCTTTTATCGCTTCCCCGGAGAAGGCTAAGCCACCCCTACTGAAAAAAAACATTTGGCGCCTATATGAAAGTAAACGGGTCCATACCGTGCCCAGGCAGCACAAAAATATTGGACAAATAACGGACTATAACGGCCTATAATAATATAGACTTTGACTTATAATAATATAGGTCAAAGTTTTAAGAAATAACGGTCCCATAATGATTTGCAACCCGGCTCCAGATCGGTCCAACAACTTGAACCGATCACGGCGAAAGTTTTGAGACCGATATCGTGAACCGTTTTGCGACCGATATCTTCAACCGTTTTCCGGCCAATATCGTCAACCGTTTTTCGGCCATCTTTCAAAATGTTTTGTGGCCGTTATCGTTGAACCATTTTGGGATTTAAATGTCTATTGTTGAAATATGTAAGAATGCGAATGACTATGACATCAAATGTGAAACTCTTTATTTTTAACGGAAACGGACGCTTCATTATAGGGGGAATCGGAGATGTCAGACCATTTTCTACTTGGACAAGGGGTATGGGAACCACTGTAAAACATTTTCACTCAATTTTATGGGTAAAAGTTGCGGGTTCCATAGTGCCGGCATGGTTTCCCGTAATCTAGAAACTGAACAGTCTGTAAATACAAGGCATATATTTTTGTAAAATGATGGAACGTCTGTATTTCACTTTACGGAGTTATCCGTTTTCTCATTTTATTGGTAAAAGTTGCTGGTTTTATATTGCCGGCAAGGTTTTCCGCAATCTAGAAACATGACCGTCTGTATAAACAAGGCACATAATTTTGTAAAATGACGGAATGTCTAGCCCACTACGGACAGCTATCCATAGAATTATGAAAGCTGTCGGCACTAAATAACGAAGCACTATACCTTTCGGCCTTATATAAGACCAAAGTTACGAGCCATCCGTACCACCCGCACCTCCGATACATCAGGCGACTCCCCTGGAAGGGCTATACCTCTTCCAGGGGTGTCACCTGACGTATTGGAGGTGCAGGATTGGTGCGGATGGCTCGTAGCTATGGGCTTCAAGAAAACAGAAAGGTCTAGTGCTCCGTTATATAGTGCGAACAGCTTCCATGTTCAAGCAAGTCGAAGTCACATGAAGCTTTTGGGGTACGAATTGGTATGGAGAGTTCATAGCTCCGTCATTCAAAATATGAACTTGTATAATTTTTCATCCTTAGACAAAACAACAACAGTTCAACAAGAAACAGAGCACACAACCTCTACTACGCAATTCCAGGATTTTGTTTGTGTTGTGATCAGCTGTTCCTTGAGGTGACAGCTGAACAAACGAACCAATTAAGAAGTTTTGCCACAATGCCTTTATTGGAAGAAGGCATGCCTTGATTTAAGTTGGGAGAAATTTTACATTACAGTTGTCCTTGCGCTCGCCGTCTAGATGCCCCTCCATGCTTGGGGTTATAGTTGTCCTTCAATTGAAGACCTCTTCGGTATCTTCATGGTGCACGTAAGGGCAGCCTGAAATAAAGAGCAGAAGATTCAAAATCAATACACAATCACAACAAACTGTATATGACATGCATGGTTAACATCAGCAAGCAACGTGTTTACCACCTAACCCAGCTCCTCACCTTTCTACTGCATATGACCATATAAAACAAACCTCCCATAAATTGAACCAAAGTAAAATTTTTATTGATTTGAATACCCAACACAACAAGTGCTTGAGAAATAAAACTAGCAAATTAAATTTTGCCTAACCATTCAGTGATATTAAGCACATTCAAGTGAGCCATATCTCCTTTAGAGTATACAGTTGGCTTGCAATAATTCAAATTCGGATATTTAATACCTCTGGTTAAGTCAAACAAATTTCAAAACTTGGGTTGTCCCGCTACGTTTTCAATGTATTCATAGGCCGTCAAATTTGAACGACGTTTTCGTGTAATTCATACTTTTTGTTCTCGCGGCCCCGTTGAGCGTACTTCTTTCCGAGCACCAGTGCACTGCGGAGAAGCATCAACTGTGGAGTTTGCTTTCACAGGTGTTGCTTTCCCGCGGTGCACTGGTGTTCAGTAAGAAGAGCACTCAACAGGGCTAAAGCAGAGCAGAGCCGTACATATACATAGGTTGCACGTGACGTCATTCAAAGAGCGCTTCGATGACCACCAGAGGCGAGGGAAAGAAGGAGCTCCCCTCTTATCAGAACCGTATTTTGTGCCTCCCGGATTTGTGCAAGCGTCGCCATTCTCCTCCCAGAAGATTATAGAAGATTAACCCGTCACTCAAAATTCTTACAAAAGCAGCTTCCCTCTCCTTCGCTTACATGGTGGTCAAAAGTATGCTATGTGTCGTCAGTGCAGCAAATGTATAGATCTTGGTATATGAAAGGAGCAAGCAGAGCCAATTCGTGCATCAGACGCAGATAGAGGGTTCGACAAGCTCTCATGGCCCACCAGAAGCTGAAAATAATCCGCTAGCCATGGTAGCGAAAAACGGTTTTGATAAGTGCTTAAGAGTTAAATGTAGTAACTCTTCATGGTTGAAAATATGGTGCACGCAAAGTTTCGATTATGGTTATGCAAAAAGATGTAAGAAACGAATGTGCCGCTTGATTTCTGTTTTGCTCAAATGGAGTCTGACCGCTTCGACGGCAGATTCCCGGCGCTCAGCGCCTGGTGTACGGATTACGTCAATCGTTCAGCTGGTCACGCATGCTTTTTATATTTTCTATGTCTTCCACCGTGATTTCGCATGACCGTGATCAAAACATCACTGCACCCCAGTCACCGAGAGTTACTCCGACGAGCTTATTAATTTTGTTTCTCACAACCACCGCCAGGATATTATGCGCGGCTTCTTGTTGGCCACACACGAATTTGTGAAAACGCTCTGGAACACACCCAGCCTACCTTCAGCCAATGGTGCCTCCTCATTTGCCTTCTATACATCCCAATGAATGGTTAAACTATCTCTATATGTGTCTCTGAAGCAGAGGACACATGAGCGGCAAAAACGGGCACCGCGCGGCAGTTTCCATATCAACTTGCACGGACGCTGCGATGTGGCGGCATGGCTTTATGTCGCAGCGTTCACATAAGCTGCTATAGAAACTGCAGCACAATGCCCGTTTCCATTACTCATGGGTCCCTGCTGGGTGGTTATCATTTGAGCCCGTTCTCGTTTCGCCCTTCTCACTTGGCCCTTCTCAAAACAACCATTCTCAAAAAGATCTTCTCGCTTTGACCCGTCGCATTTGGCCCTTTCCCGTTTCGTCTTTCGCATTTCAACCCTCCTCATTTGGGCCTGTTCTCGTTTCGCCCTTCTCACCTGGCCCTTTTCAAAACAGCCATTCTCAAAAATATCTAGCTTTGACCCGTCGCACTTGACTCTTTCCATACCAAAATTGTTTTCTTTTCGAGTAATATTAGTAAATACATTGATATATTTTGTGCGTGCGTGCGTGCGTGCGTGCGTGCGTGCGTGCGTGCGTGCGTGCGTGCGTGTGCGTGTGCGTGTGCGTGTGTGTGTGTGTGTGTGTGTGTGTGTGTGTGTGTGTCTCACGCTACCGGCATACTCTCTCTGCTAAGGATTTTAGCAGTACGCCGAGGTCGTCATGAAAAGCTACTAGCTGACAATAAAACAGACCAACTATTTATCGCAGCCAGATCATATTCCGAAATGTCACGTTGTTTGAGGTCTCTCGACTTGGAACAATGCCACCAGTTCGTATGCTATTTCTGTTCAAACAAAGTTTCCAAATTAAATGTTCATCGCTTTTTTTTTTCGTTTCCTTAGAGGAAGGGAAGTAGGCGTCATTGTACGATTCTCAGTGCGTACCTCTACATATAACAAATATATGATGGTATGTTGGGGGCCCAAGCAAGGTAAGGCTCATCAACAAAGCCGCGAAGGCATAACGACGTTAGAAGCATGCCGAACTAGTGCCATTCGGTCGTAGCGCGAACGGGCGAAATGAGAATGGGTCCAGTTGCGAAAAAAACGATTCGGATCTTATGAGAAGGTTCAAACGAGAAGGACCAAATGAGAATGGGACGAAATGCGCAAGGTTCAAATGCGAATGGGATGTTTTGAGATACACCCGTCCCTGCTTAACAGACCATAATAGACGACTTTTTTGCTGGTTGAAGAAACTTAATTCTGTTTTGAGGTGTCATGTGATGTCTTGACAGTCCCTGATAAACAACATTTTTGAGGGTTGAATAAACTTGTGTCATAAATTTTACCCACGTTTCATGAATGGCACACCAGCTTATGATTAATGGGCCTGTGCAGAGGAAATCATGAAATATCTGTTTTGCATGTGTAGCCATCCATATAGAAAATCATAATTTATCTTGCAACACACTTAAGTGAACTCCTGATAATTCGAGCTTTTGATAATTTATACAAAATTCGTGACTTCATGGAGTTTCAATTGATGAGTCTACTGTATGTCACATTCAAATTAATGGTTTAGCTTCTTGGGCTTAATGATATCTGAACCTTTTCCTTTGGCAGTGCATTAAATGCAAAATAGTACAGGAATACATTTGCTCTAGTTTGTGCACTGGCACAGGCTTGTGCAACTAAGTCAAACTAGCATTAAAGGGAATTGAAGCACTTTTTAAGAAATCTGAGTCAGGATCAGACTTCCATAGCATTTTGGCTTGTTAATTCAGTAATCGCACTAAACTTGGGCAAAAGTCAACGTAAACTGCATTTATCTTGAAAAATATGTGCAGTGATTATAGCAGGGCATGCAATGACCTGTCCAAAACTTCGTGACGTCATCGTTGGCATCCCCAAGCCAGCCTATTGGCGAGCAAGGGTTATCGGACCCTGCTGATCACTTTTGCTAGTCTTTATCTTCGTTCTTTCGCTCTGCTTTGCTCGGTGTGCCGCAACCCCCCGAGCGGGGCTCTGCCGAAGTTTTAAGTAACGATTACGACGCTCCTACTAACAAGATTAATAGAAAACTTTGACTTGACTCGGGATCTCATTGGACTGGATCTTTGGTGGCTCATGGACTGGGAAGCGGAGTTTGCGGATAAGCGTCCCAGCGTGCCCCTACTTGGCGACATGTGCCGCTTAGCATATCCAGTTCAATTCTAGCAGCCAAACACAGTATCCAAGCTACAACCGTTAGATCAAGGCGTAATTCAAGGGTAGTCTAGATTGTGTTTACCAATTATAAATGTCCAGGCATGTCTGTCAATTAGCCCATCCAGAGGCTTTTGGAGATGATCACGAGAGCCAACAGCTTGTCTTGGGCAGCTCACTGTCAGCCACTCTGTCCCTCTGTGCACAGTGGCACCTTCATGAGCTCCCACTGAAGAAAAGAAACAGAATATGGAAATTGTGATGACTGCAATGAGAACCAATCAGAACATCCCAGCAGCAGATGCTACGGTATGGTGGCTGAAATGCGCCTCTGCATTTCTTAGCATTCTTTACCACCCATGCATTAAAAGTCGTCTCTAAGCGACAACATTAAATGATGCCACAGTAGCCGGCATGTCCTGCTGTCGGATGAGACAACCCTGGCGGCTGGTTGTACAACTTCTGGCAATATATATATGAGCTAAAGGCAAGCATCAATGGTCTCGCAACATCCAAAATCCTGGCTGCTAAAGCTTCTATGGACTGTTAAGCTGAGGGATATTTTCTTCCCCGCAGCAGATACTACCTCAACAGCGATGATATTCACAACCTGCAAAAAAAATCCCATGGAAAGTCCATTCAGGAGCAACTGGGGTAGCTACAGAGACAAGCTCTCGCACTATGAAACCATTCCACAAATCTGCCATAAGCAGCAGCAGTTCATTCAGAGTATAGAAGTTTATCCTTTTCATACATTTCGAGATGAAATTGTATCTCTGGATTCTCCCAAGACTCTAGTTTCCAAGCAGAGATTTACATTGGCAGGCTGGCTGAGTTCCTGAGTAGAAAGGATTATGTGTCACACCACACGCGTCTTTTGTTGACATTCAGAGAAAGGAAGGCTGAATTTCCCTGATCGATGTTGATTAGGGTGGAAATCTTCAGACTTTTCCAATCGCCAACTTCCTCAACATTACCGTTTTTCCAGTTCATAAACACCTTGCACGAGGTTGAGTTGGGTACCAATGGTCATTAACAACTGCCTGAATCACCTGTACACATATGCGGTAACTATACAAAAGCCCAATTCATTCTACTGGGTGTCCCAAGGAGCGGCCAGGTTCTTTAGATCGGCCGCAAAATTCGGTTTCTTAACCAGTGTTGCGGAGTTGCCACTCTGGAGTTGGAATGATTCGGGAATCATTCCGAATTTTCGCGACCCCGGAATGGAATGGGAATGGAATGGCGGCAATATTGAGGGGAATAGAATGGAAATGGAATTAGATGCCTTTTGCCCGGAATGGAATAGGAATGGAATAAGCCCAGTTCTTTTTTTTTTTTTTTTTGGGGGGGGGGGGTCAGCGAAATTGAGCCAGTCAGCAATGCCAGTTGCTCAGAAATAGAATGAGTGGGCGGGAAACAGCTAACCTGCGCGGAGCTCTAACAGACAAATGCAATAAAAAAATCAAGCGTCAAAGCAAAGAGCAGAGGGGGGAGGGAGGGGGGGGGTGGCAGTGGCGGTGGCGACTTTCGCGCAGGCGACGGGCTTTGCTGGCGTTACACGAGAGCGAGCGAAACAAGAAACCAAGCACCAAGCAAAAGAAACCAAGGCATGGAGAATACACGCGCGCACAGACTGAGCGGGGGACGACTCATCACTCGCAGAGCTCTGATAACTCGTTGACTCACGCGCCGCCGAAAGATGATCAGTTATTGTTTTCTTACGCCCGTGTAACACTAGAGCGACAGACAGAAACAAACGACAGCGACAAGCCTCAAACCAGAGTCTTTCACGATTTGACAGGCTTTGTATAATAAAGGAGGCTATGCTCAAACACGAGCATCATGCACGCGAGGGTATCTTTGGCAGGCTTGCAATCGCTCGTGCTTACTTCACGAGCATCGAACGACTAAACGCCTGCCAAAGGTGCCATCGTGAGCATGCTGCATGGGTTTGAGGCTTGTCGCTGTCTTTTGTTTCTGTTTGTTGCTCTAGTGGGACACGGGCATTAACAAACAAGCTGGCCGCGTATGTCCTAGAAGACCAATGCAAAAAAAAAGTTTGCAAGAAAAAATTTGTGGATTTAAGTTTTGCTGCTTGTTGCAAGCAACGTGGTCGAAAGACCGATGTTTTAAACAAGCATCGACATATCAAGGGGCTTTCTCGATATTTGCAGTAAAATGTAAACAAACACTTTGTGCCACCAGCGCTCCGCTTAGTAAAATCGGTGCTTTTTTTAGGCATTTAGCATTTTTTTGCAATTGTCTACGCGTTTGATAATGTCAGCTTTATGCTGCTTATGGCGGCAGCACAATGTAGCTGTCAAGTGCCAATTTTTACGTTTAGGAAGTAGAGGAATGGAATGGAACGATTCAGCCATTCCAGGAGTGGGAATGGGCCCAGTGTCCCCATTCCTAGGAGTTGAAAGGAATGGAATTATCACAAACTCTAATTCCCCGGGAATTGGAATGGAATGGGGGTGCCCATTCCGCA